>CATOHG010000030.1:0-302140 GCA_951800055.1 Cenopis cana
TGTCAAAACCAGTGTTGCCAGAACGTGCTTTTTAGCACGGTTTTACGTGCTTTTTTGGATACGAACGTGCTTTTTACGTGCGCTCCCCAAAAACGTGCTAAAACCGTGCTTTTTTAAGTGCTATGGTGTTTTATAATTTTACTACTAAAATTGGCAGGAAATGTTGGTTTGGTCCTCTCTAAATCTGTACATCTTTTTCTAACAATCATTGTGTCAAACAATCTTTCTCTCATACCCTACGCTTTGATATCCTAAAGTTAAAAGTTACGTCTTACCTGTGGTTGCGTTTTGCGTTGCAAGACATGACTGTTCTGTCCTGCAACTGCAAGCTCTATTGTTCGCGTCGTGCAATATGTACACGATGTTTACATGGCTCGATGGCTTGATACTCTGAATGTGACGTACTTATTAAAAAACCGGCCAAGTGCGTGTCGGACTTCGCACATTTAGGGTTTAATTATATCATGAAAAATAAGGAAAGTTCTATCAAAAATACCTGTTTTATCAATATATAAGTATTTGTTGGTAAAATACCCGTAATAATGAGCAGTATCACTAAATTTCAGGTTCATGGGTCAATGGGAAGAAAAAAATAATCTTATAAACATAATTTTGTGACAAATGACGGACGGACGGACGCGTGAGTGACAGCAATAGGATTCATTTTGGACCCTTCTGGTACGGAACCCTAAAAACGTGCTTTTTATTCCAAAAACGTGCTTTTTTGGACACAAGGCCGTGCTTTTTGACGTAAGTGCTCTGGCAACACTGGTCAAAACAAAAGTTTCGACACTTTCGACTTAAACAAAGTTTTTGTAACAATTATTTATTAAATTAGATGTTAATGTCTGTCTTGCAAGAAATGAACGTAAGTAGAATTAAACACGTATTATTTTATATGCCAATCATGTTTTGATTATTACTAATAAATAAAGCAAGAGTTATATGGAACACATAACCTAATTGACTAATACTTTTACTTTCAGATGAAGATCAATGTTTATGTAATATTCGCGAATTACCGTCGATTACATTAATATTCGAAAAATGGATATCAAGTGGTTGGTGACGTTACAGCATACAAGTATCCTGTGAGCGCACGAAATAGTTATGGTAAGGTTAATTGCTTGGCCCTAGCTAACTAATTTTATCCCTCATTATTCTGTCCATACATACATTCTTACTTCACTACTGAATGCTCAAGGATGGGGGAAGTCGCCTAATCTAACCTAATCCCGTTTTTTCTTTTTTCTTTTATTTTATTTAAATTCTTCACTTCACAAAATTATGTTTACAATCTTTCTCCTAAAATGTGATAACTAACTTACTCATAATTATCTATATACATTTTCAATACTACAATTTTCTATAGGTGTTTTAATCATCTTTATAATTATAATTGACATAATTCCTATATACAATCATTTTTAGTACACCTCTTTTAATTTACACAATCAGATTTATCAACATAAAACTCGCACACAGATAAAACTAAATGTATTAAACTATTTTACTTTTACGTCCCGGGCCAGCTTTCTAATCAGTTTTCCCCTTGTAGTACCTGGATAAGTTATACGCATTATACTTTCCTCTAACAATGTTTGTATGCGGCTCTACCAATATATATACATTTGGATAGGGAACTGCTGCGACCACATAAGGACCTTCATATAAAAACTCAAACTTCTTGGTAATTTTACGTTGAGCATCCGATCTGTTCACTTTCCTGATTTTCACCCAATCACCTATTTGATATTGTATAAGTCGATTCCTTCTGTTGAAAGCAGCCTGTCTAGTTTCAGCCGCTTTACGTAGGTTTTCCCTTACCTTTTCCCGCACCTCATTTATACTTTTCTGCACTGTATACTGAATTTCTTGGTCAAATGTTAACTGGGTAGGCTGGCCATACATGATCTCACATGGAGTATGTCCGGTACTCTCATGAAACGTATTATTATAGAGTATCTCTAATTTTGGCAATATCTTCAAACAACTTTGATGTTTTTTTTCACAATATGTTCTAAACATTGTATTAAGACATTTATTTGTGCGTTCACAAATGTTTCCGCGGGGACAATATACAGTGGTGTGTATGATTTTAACTTTATTTTCTTCCATACATTGTTCCCATAATGTCGAAATAAATTGGCTACCATTGTCTGTCATTACCGCCTTTGGATGTATGATCTTGAAAAATTGCCTCATTTTCCCCACCACAGCTCGAGCTGTCGCCTTCCTCAGTGCATAAAATTTCACGAACTTACTAAAAGAATCCTGCACCACTAAAATATAATTCATCCCGAATTGTCCGGATGGTAGTGGCCCATATAAATCTGCCATAATTAAATCTCCTATATCATTCGTTACTATAGACCTACATGGCCCAATCTGTCGTTTATTGTCACTTTTAGCCAACTGACAAACATGGCAAGACTTTACCAACCCCTTTATTTCCCTAGTCATTCCCCTCCAATAAAACCTATCCCTAATATATTTTATTACCTTATATGCCCCCTGATGTCCCATTTCAAAATGAACTTGTTCAACTACATCCTTGACGATCGCTCTTGGTAGGTATACTACCTTATTCTGCCCCTCGCTGGGTGTAAAATATAATATGTTATTGTGTATAGAACACTTTTGTACTATCCTCCCCATTTTGTCCGTAAATTCGTTATCCCCTAATTGTTGTATGATATTATAAATTTCAGTGTCACTTCGTTGCAATTCCGACATCCTTTTTAATTTATTCAACAATTCCTTATTAACCCCAGTTTCCATATATAATATTTCAGGCAACCTCACCATATATTCCTGCAACAATTCACTTTCGGGTGGGTACCTTGAAAGTACATCCGCGCCGATATTTTCCCTGTCTTTAATGTGTTGGACCTCATATTGAAACCGCTCTAGGTAATTAACCCATCTTACAACTCGAGCATGATACAACTTCCAATTCTTTACAAACAACAACGCTTTATGATCCGTTTGTATAACAACTTTCGACCCTCTTAAATAAGTTTCGAATTTTTCCAGACAGGAAATTACAGCATAGAACTCCTTTTCGCTAACCGTGTAGTTTAATTGAGGCCCTCTCAGCGATCTACTGTGGAACCCTAGTATTTTCATTTGCCCTTCCTCATCTAATTGATATAATACACCGGCTAATCCTATCCCTGAGCTATCAGTCTGCAAATAATAGGGTTTACTAAAATCAGGGTGATGTAGTTCTATCACCCGAATGAAATTCTCTTTGATATTTTCAAACGCCTGTCGTTCCGGCTCTTCCCATTTCCATACAACATTTTTCTTTAATAATTCATTTAACGGCCGTGTAAGTCGGCTATACTCTGGTATAAACCTCCTATAAAAATTACAAAGCCCTAAAAAAGCTCGCAACTGCTTTATTTTCTTTGGCGCTGGATAATTTTGTATGGATTTAATTTTATCCGGGTCAGTTCTAATACCCTCAGTTGATATTATATAACCGAGCATACTCACTTCCTTACACATAAACTTGCATTTATCTAGATTGCATGTTAACCCCGCCTTAGCCAATTTCCCTAACACTATACCTATGTGTTCAAGGTGTTGGTTTAGAGTCCCGGTAGTAATGATAGCCAAATCGTCTAGGTAATTCACGCAAAAATCCCGTACATCATGCCCCAATATTTGGTCCATGGCCCTACTAAAACTTCCTACTGACGTTTTAAGTCCCTGTGGTAACACATTGTAAACATACGATTTTCCGTTAAAGCTAAACCCCGTATATTTCTTGCTCTCCTCCGATATCGGTATTTGAAAATAGGCATTATTTAAATCAATGACGCTAATGTAATTGGCCCCATGAAAGGAATTTAGTACATCTAACTGTAACGCTGGTTTTTCTGTTTCGGCGATCATAAATTTATTAATCTCCCTAGCATCTAGCAATACCCTAATCGTTCCATCTCGTTTTAAAGTAAAAGTGAGTGGGCTACAATACTCAGTTTGCGAACGACTTATTATACCTTGATCCTCTAATTCCCTTAGTTTTTGTTCTACTTTATCCCGATATGCGTAAGGTACAGGGTATGTTCTCTTTACGACCGGCGAGTGTTTTTCCATATTGATAACGTGTTGATAGCAATTTGCCCTACCTAACTTAGAATCGAACAACTGCCCGTAATTCCTCAACAGATTTTCTAACGCTTCCTGCTCCGTTTGTTTTAACGCAACCCCAGTAGCTATTGTTTTACATGTTACTAGTTTATGTATATCTCCCGTATCCCCTTGTTTTTCTTGTTCAAAAAATTCTAACATATCTATCAGTCTGAGAAAAGGGGCCCATATTTTTTTTTTATCATGCGTGAAACACAACCCCGATTGTGCCTTTTCCAGTTTTATTGTGACTTCGCTTGTTCTTAACCAATCCAGACCCAGTATTAAAGGAAAACTTAGCCCTGGTATCACCAAAAACCCTATATCCACAGTGATATCCTGGATTCTAACAGGCAACATAACCATAAACGTTATTTCCTTACTTTTATGTCCGGACGCAGATCTGATCTGAAATGGCTTGACCGGCATCATCGGTATATTTGGATGTTTCGCCCGTAATACTTCCCACAACTCCAACGACAAACACGTAATGTCACTACCGGTATCGATCAATGCAATTATATCGTAATCATTCACTCCGATTTTAATTTCCGACTTATATTGATCCGGCATTGGTGACACAATTTCTTCTTCCTCAAAAACTGAAGTGATGATGTGTCCATCCCCTTTTAATTCTATTTGTTCTGATTTATATTTCAGAACATCGGCTAAATGGCTAAGTTCTATTTCCCCCCCACTTATAGTTCGATTGTATCCTAACCCTTCACCCTGTCTACTATAATTGTGACTTGGTTCTATGGGCGCTCGTAATCCCCAACCATTCATCCCTAACAATTGTCCTGGTATCCATCCCATTTTACTCATCATACCTAAAGTTTTGACCCCTACTGAGAAAGCTGACCCGGGCACGTTTACATCAGCTTTCATTAGTTTTCCGAATCATTTATATCTATACATTGCATAGCCGTGACGTTTCCCTCCGGACGTCTCCAGTTTTGGTACTGTTGGTTATTTCGTTTTTTTCTCCACAGGTTTCGATGTTGTTCCGCTTGTCCTAGTATCCGCTCGCGGCTCCTGCTTATTTACTTCATCCATGGATCGTAAAAATTCAGCAGCCTCTAAAATCGTGGTTGGCTTGACTGAAACAACAGCTTGCTGCATGTATCGCGGAAAATGTCTCATGATATCTGTTACGAGCTGTTGTTCTGGCACTGAGTAATTTAACATTTTCGCTTGACCCACTATTTTTATGAAATAGTTGTGCATAGAAGGCTCTGTCGTTCTATCCCATTGTCCATAGACTATATTTCTTCGAATCTCATTCTGTTCAAAGTCCCCCCAATGAAACTTCATAAAATCACGCTTGAAATCAGCCACATTATTCCAACGATCTTTATATATCCTCGCCCAATCACGGGCGCTACCCTCCAGACATTCTATCACAGTATCTAGTTCTCGTCCCTCAATGCCCACTTTGCGTAGATATACTTCCAAATCTTCTAGAAACGTGACTGGATGTGTTGAGGTTTTCCCGAACTTGGGTCGCTCGTAGTTCACATTTTTGACGTTGTATATAACATTTCTTCTTTCTTCCATAGATAATCCACGATGCAATGTAGTCTCTGCCCCTGCTCCCTGTTGTACCACGGGCACGGTATCTCCCGCTGTACTTGATTGTACTGTGGTCGTCATTGGTTCCCCCGCCGTATTGGTTTGTGCTACAGATGGCATGAGATTTCCCTGTTGCACGGTAAATGTATTCCTTTCTTGCTGTTGAGTAGTCTCGCCCCCTGCCTCATTATGATTTGACTGCACTACTGGGATGTCTTCCCGCGTTGAACTGATAGCTGTCTGCAATTCTTCACGTATTTGACCTAATCCTTCAGCTAATCTCCGTTCGGTTCTTTTCAATAAATGAAAGAATAATCCCCGTACAGGTCCAGGTCTCTTCGTTACTTTCCGCTGTGGCCGCAGTGCTGCTCTTGTAATAACTTCCCCAGTAACCGGCGTAACATTTTGCTGTGTCCGCGGTACCGATCTAGTTACAGCTTCCCTAGTTACTGGCGTAACACTTTCCCGCGCGTCCCTAGGGGTCATGTCCCGCATCACCCGCCGAGTTGCTTCCCTCAACTTCTCCGTCATTTTTCTAGTTCTTACAGGTCTACTCATTTTGAGTACCTGAAAATAAATAGAACATTTTATTTACCGCATCCCAAATTTTATACACTATTCGACTACCCCGCCATTAATTATTATTTACATATTAAGCTAAGTAAGATTTCATTTATTACACTGAAAATGCCCAATGTAGGTGAATGACCCTAGACTATGTTTTTTTTTTTATGTGCTATTATCGCTTTCACTAGATCCCTTAATCAACTTATTAATCTCCAAACACAACCTTACCCCAAGCAAAGTAACAAATGTAGTTCGCCTAGTGATGAATGGTTGTTCTAACAACAACAGACGTGCATATTGCTAAGACTAATAATGTAGGCGTTATAGTTTGAGCTCAACCATTCTACTTATTTTTTTTTCATAGTAGAATTCCCATAAAAGGTGTAAAATTAAAGATTTTACCTTTTTATCAAAATAATAATTTGACTATACAATTGTTAATAGTGAATTAAACCCATTTCCTATTTGATTGAGTTCAACCATAACCCATTTAATGTTACTCTTAAGCAGGAAACATACCACAATCTTTAAAACCGCAGATCTGACATACGAGATTAACACTCGCAAGTAAGTCAATAACAGAAATTTGATGTTGCTGACCCATTTGAGAACTTCGCTCAAGTGTTGTAAAAATGTAGATAGATTTAAAATCTATTCACTAATAACATTGCACGCTTGTACCAAATTAAACATTCATAAATACAAATCGCCATAAGTCATCCGCACCCATAAACTACTTAAAATCTCGACTCGTGGTTTACGGCAATGGCCGACACATGATCCACATCTAAACCCAAATTTTGTTAAATGGCCGAAAGCTTTTAATTTCGCGTAGATAAAGTACTATATCGATGAGTATGACCGACGAAACATCTCCCGCTTGATTTATTCGCCCGTCTATCACAACCTTTATACGTACATGGCGCGCCGCACGCCCCCAACTTTTCATGCCAATCATACTAAACTGTCCATACTTGTAAACTACCTTATAATTTTTTAAACAAAGTCCGCCTTTAATCATTCACATATATTTTTTCGCTCGCACCGATCGATCCCGGAATTAATTCCTCAAAGGGACGAATTAGAGAATAGAAGTTTTTCGCAGACGAAGTCGCCGGCAAAAGCTAGAAAGTTCGCATAACTTACGCCATCTATCGAAAAATAGCCGTACCTCTTACTAACTAAACTTACTGTAATATTTGATCTTTGAATCAAATATTCCTAATCACCGATAGAGGACACTAATTTCAATATCTTGTATAGATTAAACACAAAAAAATACCTTAAATCAATATATGCAAATCTAATGGCGCAATCTCATGTGATACTTGATCTTCTCTAATCGAAATTGCAATGATGTTTATATGACTGTTAGAAATGATTTGATATTTTTAAGAAAAGGCTGATATTACACGTAATTAATGAAATATAAAATACATACCTAATAATACTGATGTAAACATCTTTGTGCCATTATTTCTATTAAAATATGCTAAGTAGTTAATTAGATTATGACAAATATACATACAAGCAGGCCCACAAATGTGGCCCGGGTCTTTGTCTAATAATATGTAATGATAGTGATAAAACAATAATATAATTAAGTATTTCAACTTTGAACGTCACACAGTACAAACTGACACTTACTTACTGTACTTACTGTTCCTAATTGTTTTGAATATTGGCCATATGTACACGTTCGTCAAACCGTCAACAAATACAATGTAATATGCGTATAAGTTATTTGTTTATAATTAGATAATAACCTACTGCTAATGCTCGCCGGTCGTGCCGCAGCACGGCGCAATCGAAATCTACCCTCTCACGGGGCGCACGCCATGATGTAAACATACGGTAAACATGTTTGTTTAAAATTCTTCTATTTCGATTGGCGTATTCCCATACATCTTACATCTTTATGACACTGGGTGTGCATTAGCGGTCTAGACTAAGTTCATTTAATGATAGATAATTATAAATATGTATTTCTCATATAAGGGAAGATGTAAATATCTTTTTTTGAGAATGAATGTTCTTAAACCTAATATGAGGGCTTTCTATCCTATTCTAAGTAAACTACTTTGATCATGAACTCTTTATTAACTACGTTACTGTCGTAAACGTCTAGTGCAAACTAAAATATTGGAAACCCGTACATGAAATGCCTGTTTATCGCTTGATGTTCACTATAATCATCATACCTATTGCCTATTCGCCGTTTTATGACGTAGTTAACAATGTTAACATATCATGATGAATTGTACAACTTTACTGAATGGAAAGGTACAGACGGACGAAATCATGACGAATTGTATGACTAAGAATTTGTACGACAAACCTTTTATTATCCACGCCCCCAAATTCTATTTACTATTTATTCATTTATTTATTTAATATTCACGCCCCCAAGTTTTATTTACTTAATAATTCTAATCTCAAATAAGGTTTTAACTGTTCATATTATTACATTATCAATGAAATAGGAGTAAATATAACTTCGCCGTATACGGACCAATGTCCCTAGAGCTATTTTTAATCTCACTTATACTAAGTTTATGAAATAACTTATCATTTCCTAAACAGGTTTACCCAACCAATGTCATTTTCTCATTATCGCTAAATGAATATTGAACCCTGCTTGGTTATGAATCAGTGTTTTAACGTCAACGAATGTGTACATTGCTAAGAGCGTTAATGTAGGCGCCCCACTTTGTAGTAGAATTCCTGAATTTTACCCTATTGACAAAATACCGATTAAATCAATCGAATGAATCTGTCCTAATGATAACTTAAATCAATCCCTTTATGATTGAACTTAACTAAAGCCTAATGCCTATGCTACCCGCTATTCATTTTATTTATTTATTTATTTATTATTGTGTGCAATAAAGTGCTTACATACATACATTTATAGCCTTACAGTAAGGTACCAAAGCGCCTACAATGTTATGGTTGAAATTCTTTTTATTGAACGTATTTGTATTGGATTTTGAACCCCATTGCCTGAACAGTAAAGAAGCTTTTGAAGGAATTGCTTTGGAGCAATTCGTTCAACTGTAATGAGTTCAAGTATAAGATATACAATATTGGAGTTAACAGTAACAGATTAAAGAAAATATATACCCAATTAATGAACTAACAATACGTGTTGCACAATTGACTTATTTTAGAGAGCAGGGTACCCCAACTATCTGCGTACACGTCGGCATTTCGCCTTAGCACGAGCTGATTGAGGAGCGCCGGCGCACGAGCGTCGGACGCGTTTCAGGTGCGGCGCGTGTGCGAGCCCGCCACCGCCTCCGTGCCTTTATACAACCTTTAAATACCTCTTCTCCGTTTGTTTTTCACTACAATTATTATACTTAATTGCCGTTTTCCTATGAAGTGTTGAATGAATAGTACAGACGGACGGACGGACGGACAGACGGACAGACAGACGGACGGACGGACGGACGGACGGACAGACGCATGAACAACAATAACGGGCCACCGCTCGGACCCTTCGGGTACGGAACCTCAAAAGATAGCTTTCAATCTTCGATAAAAGTACTAGGCGACCATGATATAATAGGTAGTAAACACTTAATAGTAGTTTATGCAACTGGTACATAATGAGGGGCATTAAAACACGAGTGTGTTTTATGAAACGAGCCGAAGGCGAGTTTCATAATAAGGTCACACGAGTGTTTTAATGCCTAATTATGTACAGTTGCATACACTACTTTATCTACATCCATATATTAAATCCTCTTTCATGTGTTTCGTGTGGGCACTTCTCGCCGGCGTGCGCCATGTTTGCGTCGACAGGCCGGCCCGCGCCTCCGCCGCCAGCCCGCAGCTGTGTCTTAATTTTGTACGTGATCTCGTTAAAGTGTTATATTTCGTGATCTAATAGGGGACGCACGCAGCAGCCGCACAGTATATTATAATGCGGGGTCTTATCTACGGTATTTGAACTTATAAAAGAGGATTTACTATATGGGTGTAGATAATAGTACATTACTTAACAAGGGCGGTAAAACAAAGAATGTCTCAGATCACAGGTATTTGACGCCCGAGCCGAAGGCAAGGGCGATAAATATGCGATCTGAGGCTTTCTTTATTACCGCCCGTGTTAAGTACAAAATTTTATGTCACCCCCGGCCAGGAAGTGGGATTTCCCGCGCGCGGAGCGTGCGGTAATTGCCGCTTTATGGCCAGGTGTGACATAAAAGAATTTATGTCACACCTGGCCATAAAGTCGAAAAAACCCACTTCCTGGCCAGGGGGTGACATAAAATATTGTACTTACCACGGGCGATAATAAAGAAAGCCTCAGATCGCATATTTATCGCCCTTGCCTTCGGCTCGGGCGTAAAATACCTGCGATCTGAGACATTCTTTGTTTTATCGCCCTTGGTAAATAATGTACTATTTGCACTCGACTACTAAACTAATAATTATATAATTATTTTAGGAACAATAGTAAGCCTTATTTCAATCACTGCAAGGCAGGATTTTATTTATTATAACGTAATTTACGTAATGTCAGACCATAAATAACTTCAGAACGCAACTGTAGCGGTACAATGCTAAAAAGATGATGATGATGATGATAAACGAACTTAACCCGTTTATACTGAAGTTAATCCCTTTAACTGCGACATGCCCGAACCAAGTATAATTCGTAATATTTTTATGAACCTTAATGTTCTGGTACTAGAACTACGCTTCCTAAACTATATTATGACTGAGTTACTGTGTTACTCCTTCCTACTCGTAGTGGAGCGGCGTTAATTCTAAAACCAACTTAAACTCAATAACGCTTTCCTATTCTAGCGGTGTAATAAAACCCATTATTACTATTACTTATTATGGAATATTTGTTTGTTGCCATTGCCAACTATAATTTGTATAGCAGACAAATGACAATATGGATAAAATGGTAATAGCTAGAATTTTACGCGTGACAATGATAACGGCGGTAAGTAGGTACAAGTGAGCTAAGCGAGCGTGCGAGCGCAACGGCTACTGACGAAGAATGAAACCGGTTATTGATAATCGAACAAGCTCTGCTCCTGCGCGAGATCCGAACGTTGCCGCTAAATGACAAAGACTGCAAGGACTAGCGCAATCTTCATTCACTCAATCTAGTGCGCGTTTAAGGTATAATTCTGTGGACGGCTGTAGACTGTATACGACATCATACCTTTATACTGTTTTTAATTGTACCTATAATTCCGAATAATGGCGTGGTCACCTAAGTACCTCTTTGCTACTGCTTTGCCTACAGATATGTGTATATGTTACACTTTATTTTATCTATACTGCTGTAGCCTATGAACGTTTCCTGTTAATGAATTTAATTTCAAATAATCAAAGGTGAGATGATGGTTGTAAACAAATACATGACCTATTCGCGCCTTTATTGTTTATGAATGGAATTTCAATAAAATTGTATAAAGTAAACAAGCGCACGACCAACCGCATAGCCTAGGAACTAGCGTGTCATGTCTAAGAATTGAATTTTATTAAATTTGTGCACAATTATGATGGGTGGAAAACAAGTGTATGTCCTATTTGTTGTTGATAAATAAATGTCATAGCCTAGAGACTCTCGCTAATTGTTTATGAATGAAACTTCAATAAATTTGAGTAAAATTATGTTGGGTGGTAAACAAGTACACGACCTATTTGGTTTTGATAAATAGCCGTTACCGTGTTAACCTAGGGACTAACGCGTCTTGTCTATGAATGAAACTTGAATAAAGTTACGAAATAAATGATGGTGGCTAACAAGCACTCGACCTACTTGATCTTGACAAACAGTCGTCATAGCCTATGATATCCCTGTATATGAATAAAATTTTAATGGAAAAATGTAAAAGGTGACGGTGGTAAATAAACATACGACCTATTAACTTGACAATCAATTGCCATAGCCTAGAGACGCCCGTTTACTGTATATGAACTGTAATAACTATGTAATCGCTGATGATGGTAAACAAGCGGACAACCTATTCGATCTTGACACCCGGTCATCATAGTCTATGGACGCACGTTTCTAATTTATAGTTGTGATTAAAATAAACCTACTTTGGCGTTAGTTAACTACTCATAACGATTTTATTGTTACCTATTACTTATTTAAAAACGCCCCCGGACCCTTGAAATTGTGTTTTTAAAGAAACAAGAGTCCAGACCCCGTCAAAATCACATCGCTTGCACGTCATCAAACTGTGATCTCCAGGAGACCACTGACCCTATCCTGACGCGCCCCCGGGACTGGGAATATCCTGGTTATTCTCGGCACCAAAACTGAAACGGATCACCCTCCCAAAAGAAAGGTCGCGCACGCTGAAGCTCAAAGAACCGATATTTAAGATGAAATTTGGCCAAAATGTGATCGTTTTAGAGAGAACCCTTTTTACGTTGTGAATCGTAGTAACCCATAAATTCTATGATAATTGACGGAACCCTGGACTCATTAACCCTTCATATTTCCTATTGTAGTACGCAAAACTATTTTCCTATCTCTAACTTAGTAATACCTAGCTTTATTAACAAAGTTGACCCCTTATACTAATAGAACCCTTGACCCAGCCTAAACCTAATAATAATGACGAAAATAGTTGGTTTATATATATTTTTCAGTAAACTATCCCCTACCTCCCCTCGTTCGACTTGTTACCATGGTAATTAGCCCTTGGTCCCTAACGAAGGACAAATCTTCGTTAAGAGCCTTCCTAAATCAAAATTATTTATCCTACTTGCTCAGTTAGACTCACAGTCTCAGTCTATTATGAAATCCTTAGTGTTAACCTAGCTTTCGAAACAAAAATAATTTTGATTATTCGGTGTATGGTTGTTTTGTAATATTATTCCATACGTGCCAAGAACCATGCGAGGAAAGGGAAAAATTTCTACGTAAGCTTCCTAGCTAGACATGTCGATGAGGATGTACTCATTGACGTGTCAACCCATTGGCTTCCCCAGCCAATTCTAGCGACACCCACCCTAGCCCTACAAATACGTTTCCGCGATTAAATATTCTACTAAGATAGTCGTATATAAAATATTAGACGTCAGAACTCACTAAATATACTCTTAACTAATGTGTAAATTTTATTCCATTTGTGATAAGACTGAGACATGAGGGATTGCTCTGCTTGCCCTTATGTAAAGAACCATTTCAGTTTTTTGAAATGATTCTACTATCCCATCATAACTGGAATTAAATAAACTTTATTAAACCCGTTTCCCTACATTTGGTATTTCATAAATACCTCTACAAGCGCATAATGAAGACAAGAAATCCCTACATCCCGGTTGAAACTTATTTCTGACAAAATAATATGATATCTACGTAAACGCGTATCTGTAAACATGAAGTCTATAATATAATACCTAGGTATTTCATAAATACCTCTACTAGTGCATGATGAGACCAAAAGATCCCTAAATCCCGGTTGAAACTTATTCCTGACAAAATAATGTGATATCTACGTAAACGCGTATCTCTAAACATGAAATCTATAATATAATACCTAGGTATTTCATAAATACCTCTACTAGTGCATAATGAGACCAAGAAATCCCTAAATCCCGGTTGAAACTTATTCCTGACAAAATAATGTGATATCTACGTAAACGCGTATCTCTAAACATGAAATCTATAATATAATACCTAGGTATTTCATAAATACCTCTACTAGTGCATAATGAGACCAAGAAATCCCTAAATCCCGGTTGAAACTTAATCCTGACAAAATAATATGATATCTACGTAATCGCGTATCTCTAAACATGAAGTCTATAATATAATACCTAGATTGACGTGCGAGACCTAGCCACGTCTATGTCGATAAAATAAATAAACTAGTAACCCAGAATACCCAACCCATCGTTTGAATTTCAACCCATTAATGAATTCCCTATTACCCAATGTGTGTGACGCTAACCTAGCTCTACCCCCAGAGATCAAAACTGTTGAAACATGAAAACTTACCAAATTCAGTTTCAATGAATGTGTATTCCCTAACTAAGCTGTAAAGTCCGGTGGATTATTCCGGGATTTGCAACCTCTAATCCGTGTATTTGTCCCCCCTCATACGTCTAATACGACAGGGCGGTATGAGTAGGACGCCTTAACATGTATATAAAAAAATATATAAATATATTTAACAAGACTGAACTCCGAGGCTGGTACGCTTCAACTAGCGACGTATACACGTCTATGCCCATCTTCAATCGCGAAGGCCAAGTCTCAGCTAATACCAGTGGGACCCAGGAGAACAGGAGAGGTCGAACTCGTCTTTATGTTGTTAAAGAAAGACGTCAGCCCACTCTCAAGGCTGGTGAATTTACTGAACTCCAGAACACTGATTGTTTGTCACCGTTACTCGTTAATCATTGTTCTGTTAGACGTACTGTATGTCTAGGCAAGGTTCTGGGCAGCAAAAACAATTAAAAACTCAACCCCAATAAGATAAAAAATAAAAAAGTAAAACAAAGTTAAATTATGAAAGAAACCCCTCAACCAGTATGTGAATACATAGTATTAGGGTCTCGACCATAAAGATTACACAATAACAGCATTATGAGAGAAATTCCTCAACCAGCGGGTGACCACATAGTATTGGAATCTCAACCATAATGACTACACCCACCAATAATGTCGCGGTACGTAAGCCCAGTGACCTTTACCAGTTCGCGGTCGATACAAGAATGCCCGGAGCAGCTCCGTCCCAGCCTATTTATACCCATATTTCCAAGCTTAATCCTTACACGAAAATAATACTTCGACGAGCGTTATTACCATAGCCATAAGATTCAATTTTACTTAAAACCGATTAAGCCGACTGCACATCGTTATCCGTGTCCGCCAACCTACGCAGCTGCGCGCTATACTCGCTTCACCGCCATAAACCACCCAAATCATGTCTACGCATGCTAAACATGCTTACACGACTCAGGCGCTCCACGCAGCGCAATGCGCGTAACCACACGAAGTGACAACCCAAAGCATACTCAACCCTAACCGCATACCAATTAGGTTCAAATTCTCTTTTGCCTGTACTATTGACTCCGGAACAAGGACTTGTACCAATCGTGCCTCGTTTGTACGTGTACAGGTTCAAGTTAGTAACTGGTTCTTTATTATCTCAACCCTATTCCTTTACTAATAAGATTGGTTTGAGCTAATCACTTGACAATGCAGTTTGCAACAAATGCTTGGTATATGCAACTCTAGTAATACTAGAAAAACAAAGATATAATGTATTAAACACGCATAACTATTGATATCTAGAAACATATTTATACTACCTGCTGTCTTACTTTCTGTCTATTAATAATTACTCCTATTTGACTAAAGTAAATAGCAATTACTTTAATCACATCTAATATAATTGTATGTTTGTGCTGCTCACATTCACTATCATCAATAATTTATTTAGTTTCCAAAAATAAGAACCAAAACCTAATTGACAGTTTCTTGAAAGATATTTTAATATGAAATCGACTTGACCAACTTGCTATATAACTGTCGGACTTATGTATACGGTAAATTGTATTCATTCCTATATGTTACTTCTCTGTCTTTTAACTCTTTCCTTTGATCTGTCTCATTTACTTTGCTTCTAATTCAATATTATACTTTACTTGTCTTTTATTATCATAATCAAATGAATTATCTTATTATACATTAACATCATACAGTTCTAAACAACTTGCCTAAATGCAACCATGACTCTCCAACAATTAGAGTAGTAAACGCTCCTTTACAGCTACCATAGTAGCCAGGATTATGAAATAGAGTAATTCTCCGTCTTTATGGCCTAGCTAATAAGGTTGAAATCTGATGGACTCTCGGTAAAAATTTAATGCTATTGTACGCCATCTTAGTACAGCGTTAAATCAATGTAAATATAGGTATGTTTATGAATGACTTTATACTAGTTCCTCGTTCTCTATTTTTAAATATTTACTTATAATGATTTGCTAATCATGAAAAATATTAATCAATGATGATTATGTATCATTAAAGTTTTATTTAGACGTTCCGAATTCTCGCGCTGAACCTTCTGCCGTTATGTCGTTAAACTTTATTGCTATAAGAATAAGATTGCAATTTGCTTACTCCCGTTACTTTGAATACCGATAGTACTGCGTATGTATATGAATACTTTTTGTAACTATGTTTTATTCCGGTGTTTTGTTTGCACTTAGGTGAGTCTGATATATTTTCTTATGAAATCCCACTTTTAAATGATAAAATTATTGACATAAGAAGATTCCAAATAAAAAAATATCTGAATAAAAGCCATGAATTAAAGCTTTCCCCTATTAATATTATTTCTATAATGACATGGATACTCGTACCGTTTCACTGGGTGCAGACCTGTATTTTATGTCACACCTGGCCATAAAGCGGCAATTACCGCACGCTCCGCGCGCGGGAAATCCCACTTCCTGGTCAGGGGGTGACATAAAATTTTGTACTTAACACGGGCGGTAATAAAGAAAGCCTCAGATCGCATATTTATCGCCCTTGCCTTCGGCTCGGGCGTCAAATACCTGCGATCTGAGACATTCTTTGTTTTACCACCCTTGTTACGTAATGTACTATTAAAGCATTGTTGGATGGCCATGTTTCCTTAGGAAATTGGCTGGTTTTACAAAATACCGTATTTGGATATGTTATGGGTGGTTCAATTGTATGCAAAACAAATAACAGCACTAATACTAAGCTTGTCTCTAATCATGTCGCTACAGTTCCAAACGATTGTAAATTAAATGAAATAATGGAACAGTTGTGACTCAGTGAAAAAGTCCCTGAAGTGTCAAATAAATCAAATTCTGAATTTCAGAAGGCTGAGGAGATTTTAAGCAATCCGTGATTTTATAGGATAATCGATTTTATGTTGACATGCCTATTAAAGCTCCAATAAATGAATTGCATATTGGAGATTCCTTCTCAGCTGCACTTCAGAGATTTTATGCATTAGAAAAAAAGTTTCAGTCTCACCCAGAGTATTTTAATAGTAGTTTATGCAACTGGTACATAATGAGGGGCATTAAAACACGAGTGTGTTTATGAAACGAGCCGAAGGCGAGTTTCATAATAAGGTCACACGAGTTTTATTTTACTAAACGGTTAAAACTCACGTATTAATTGTCACTTCGGGCGACATGTTTCGAACTCTTCGGGAGTTCTTCATCAGGATGAGTGTGTCTGCGACCCGCGCCGATTGCACACTGTCGAACTACCCGCCGCCCGCCGCAAGGCACGTGACGCACGCGCAGACAGCGCGGGGGCGGGGGGGCAGCTCGGCGCTGAAGGTGTTGTATGAGGTCGTGGTGAGGGATCGTCCCCCCCGATCAATGGTAGGCACACTGAACTCACTATGTCCACTCGATTGTCATAACGCACTTCCCGCTCTATGATCGGGATCACAGGTTTCCATGCCGGCGGCAACAAGGTCAGGCAGGTGCTACGCTCTCCTAAGGACCAGGAGCCGCTCGGTAACCCGGGAGTATATGAAATACCCTGTGACTGTGGTAAGGCGTACATAGGAGAAACCGGACGGAACGTCTCTACGAGATTGTCAGAGCATATACGCAGCGTGAAAAACAGGGAGACTAGGAAATCCGCGGTGGCGGAGCATGGTTGCGAAGCAGGCGCGTCCCATTTCATTCGGTTCGACAAGGCGAGGATTTTGGTACGGGAAAAATGCTACGTACCACGCATGATCCGAGAGGCGATTGAAATAGGGCGCCGCCCTAACTTTAATCGTGACACTGGCTGGGTGTTGCCGCCGGCATGGAAACCTGTGATCCCGATCATAGAGCGGGAAGTGCGTTATGACAATCGAGTGGACATAGTGAGTTCAGTGTGCCTACCATTGATCGGGGGGGACGATCCCTCACCACGACCTCATACAACACCTTCAGCGCCGAGCTGCCCCCCCGCCCCCGCGCTGTCTGCGCGTGCGTCACGTGCCTTGCGGCGGGCGGCGGGTAGTTCGACAGTGTGCAATCGGCGCGGGTCGCAGACGCACTCATCCTGATGAAGAACTCCCGAAGAGTTCGAAACATGTCGCCCGAAGTGACAATTAATACGTGAGTTTTAACCGTTTAGTAAAATAAAGTTATAACATGTCTCACGAAAGTTTAAATTCAAGGTCACACGAGTGTTTTAATGCCTAATTATGTACAGTTGCATACACTACTTTATCTACATCCATATATTAAATCCTCTTTCATGTGTTTCGTGTGGGCACTTCTCGCCGGCGTGCGCCATGTTTGCTTCGACAGGCCGGCCCGCGCCTCCGCCGCCAGCCCGCAGCTTTGTCTTAATTTTGTACGTGATCTCATTTAAGTGTTCTATTTCGTGATCTAATAGGGGACGCACGCAACAGCCGCACAGTATATCATAAAGCGGGGTCTTATCTACGGTATTTGAACTTATTAATAGTACATTTTGATGCTAGTGCGGAAGGTATGTCATTTTGCACGAGTCCCGAGTTGTCTTGCCCCGAGTGAAAATGACACTTCCGCACGTGTATCAAACGACGTTTTTTAATACAGTTGCGAAAAAATTCAAAGAAACTAAAATAAAACAGTAATTAAAAGATACAAAACACAATACTTTCACTTGCCATTGTGGGCTTTAAGTACTTACCTGGTCTATCTGGCGTAGTTTACATACAGACATACACTTTATATAACAATCGTATAAATCACACATACCTATCACAAAAATATTATTAAAACAATACAACTCACTACAAAATTAAATCTTGAAATCATGTACAAACAAGCGGGAATTAAAAAGTCGGTATAACTTTTAATTGATTGACTTTTTTCAACAGGCCATGGTTGTCAGCATTCAGCCAAATCAAATACTATTTTGGAGGAGATTTTATGTCACATGGTAGTTTAATTACATGTAAATATTAATAAATCATTATTTTTCATTTTATAATTAATTTCTATTTGATTTTTAAGTAACGAAATGTATTTTTTGGCGAAAAAAGACAAGCGTTCATTCACATCCGGCGCGACGGTCTTCCATAATACTCTATTAAATAGAGGTCTCGCATAATACTGTTTCCGGTCATTAATTTACTCAATCAGTCAACTTTTTGAATACAGTTTTAGATGTTATAATATTTGATAACCATTGAACTTGTTTAATATGCATTTTTAATGTTTTAAATATTATAGAAGGTTACTTTTAATGGCCTTTGCTTTATTAAATAAATTAGTAAAGTGACTGAACCTAAAACCCTTTGGCTTGGGTCAACAGTAAATTTAAAAAAGTCGGAAAAGTAAAAAGCACTAGTGCGCGAAATCCAACTTTGCGCACGATATACAGCTACATAAAGTACCACTTTTTGAGCAACTGTATTAAAAAGAGGATTTAATATATGGGTGTAGATAAACAATATAAAAAAATTATTGAGGAATATATATCACTGGGACATGCTAAAATTGTCGACATTGGGGATTATGACGTCTATAATGACCCTGTTTATTTTTTATCTCACTTTGCGGTAGAAAATTCAAGTAGTAAAACTACATCTTTTCGGGTTGTCTACCATGGCTCGATGAAAACGAAAAACAACATTTCACTCAATAATGTTATGTTGAATGGACCTGAGTCCAAAGTGATTTATTTGATGTGCTCACTTTATTCAGAACTTATCGTTACACATTAATATGTGATGTGCAAAAAATGTTTAGGCAAATCCGCATAAACCCACATCACACACCTCTACAGAATATTTTGTGGAGGGATGATCCTAGAAAACCTATAGTTTGTTTACAGTTGCAATCTGTCACATATGGCTTAAAGGCATCTAGCTTCCTGAGCACAAGGTGTTTGCTTGTACTTGATCTCCGCTTTAAAGATAAATTTCCACTAGCGGCTGATGCTATAATTAATAATACCTATATGATATCATCTGTGGCACTGATAATGTAGAAGAACTTCAGCATTTAAAGCTACAACTTGAAGATTTGCTGAAATTAGGTAGCTTCACTTTACACAAATGGTGCTCAAATAATATTGAAATATTAGAAACCTTACCTACAGGTCAAAAGCATTTTGAAGAAATTGATTTGAACAAAGACAATATTATAAAAACATTGGGATTAAAGTACAATTTATAATAACAGATGACCTCATTTTTGAATGTCCCTCTTTAGATATTGTAAATTTGAAAACAAAACGACAAATTTTAGGTTTCATAGGAAAGATGTTTGATCCTTTAGGATTAATTGGGCCGATAATTGTAACTGCTTAATTATTTATGCAAACTTTATGGAGTTTGAAGCTTGATTGGGACTCTATATTGCCCCCCAAGCACTTAAATACTTGGAACAAATTTGTAGAGAGTTTAGGTAAAATGAAACCAATTAATACTCAAAGAGGTATTGTGACAGGTGATGCACAAAAAGTAGAGCTATTAGGCTATTGTGATGCCTCATTTAGTGCAATCGCTTGCTGTCTCTACTTAAGAGTTTTTCATAGAGATGGTAGAGCCACTGTAAACTTGTTGTGTTCGAAATCTCGCGTGGTACCATTGAATAAAACGCTTACAATTCCAAATTTGGAACTGGATAGTGCTCTACTTCTTGCGAAATTGGCACAGAGTCTATAATTTAATGAAAAAACGATTTCCTATTAATCTTATTTTACACTCTGACTCTCAAATTGTGCTGGCATGGCTAAATGCCATAGATGTTAAAAGAGGCGCTTATGTCTCCAATAGAATCAAAGAAATCAATAGTTTAACTAAAAATCATACCTGGACCTATGTCAGAAGTGCACAAAACCCTGCAGACATTTTGTCACGGGGGACTGTTCCTCACAAATTAAATGAGGAAAAATTATGGTGGCATGGCCCGTCACAGTTGGCTGATAGAGATTATGAGCATATCATTCACAATTGTAGAGCACCTATTAAAAATGTTAACTTACATGAAAATGATGACATTCCTGTAGATGAACAAATTACTGAAGTGTGTAATGTAGGGCAATTAAATACAGGCAATAAACTATTTCACAGATATTCCAATTTTTACAAATTGAGGAGAATTGTTGCTCTGATTTTAAGATTTAGACACAATGCTTTAAATCCAAATAATAAATTGACAGGTTTTATAACACCTCAAGAAATGCACAATTCTCAGATATTAATTTTAAAACATGCTCAAAAGACTCATTTTTTCAAAGAGATTCATGCACTTATCTCTAACAAACCTATTAAAACTAGTTTGAGTGGGCTCCATCTTTTCATAGATCACGATAAATTGCTTAGAGTTGGAGGCAGGTTGAATAATGCCGCCGACATAGCTTATAATAAAAAGCACCCATACTTATACCTAAATCTGATTTTTTAACCCATTCTCATTCAAACCGAACATTTGAGACTTTTACATTTTGGGGCTAAATTAGTTCTCAGTTTGTTGTCACAAACTTATTGGCTCGTTGGAGGAATTCGTGAGATAAAAAAGGTACTGCACAGGTGTGTTAGATGCTTTCGATTCGAACCAAAGCCGATGCTGCTAAACAACTTATGGGTTCTCTGCCTAGCGATAGAGTAACGCCGTCAAGAGCTTTCGAGGTTACCGGTGTAGATTTCTGTGGTCATTTTGAAATAAAAGTGGCTAGGATTCGAAAACCATTGATTCATAAAGCCTACATCGCACTATTCGTTTGCTTCTCTACCAAAGCTATACATGTAGAGTTGGTTAGCGACCTTACCACTGAGGCATTTTTAGCATGTCTCCGCAGATTTATATCCAGACGGGGAATGCCAAAAAAGATTTATTGTGATAACGCAAAGACCTTTAAAGGTGCATCTAACTATTTAGGCGACTTGTATAAATTGCATTCATCAAAAGCTAACATAGATGCAATTGATAATTTTTGCTGCGACAAAATGATTCAATTCAAATATATTCCTAGTTATAGCCCGGAATTTGGAGGTCTATGGGAGGCCGGGGTCAAAAGTGTGAAATATCACCTAAAAAGAGTTATCGGAAATACTTGTCTAACTTTTGAGGAGCTTTATACAATTATTACACAAATTGAAGCCATCTTAAATTCAAGACGTTTGCTTCCTATGAGCTCAGATTTGTCTGATTTGAGATATCTTACTCCGGCACATTTTTTAATTAATTATCCGTTAACTAGTCTTCCTGAACCGGATTTCACAGATACAAAAATTAACAGGCTTAAATTTTGGCAGATTTGCATTAAACTAAAACAAGAGTTCTGGAAGGTCTAGAGCAGTGACTACTTAACGCAATTGCAAAATAGACCAAAATGAAAGATTGTCATAATTTAAAGGAAGGCGACTTAGTCATTAAGATAAGATAAGATAAGATAATTTATTCCATAGCAATTTTTCAATCATGTCGGAAATATGATATTAATATTATGCTCAAATGTCTTATGTCACATATTCAAAATTAACTAAGATAAAAGCGATACAATTAAATGAAATCAAATCAAATTAAATTAAATCAAATCAAGTTAAATTAAATCAAATCAAATTAAAGTAAATCAAATCAAATTAAATTAAATCAAATTATATTATAAATTAAATGTTATTCAGCTAATACTAGGATAAGAAATTTAATGTCAAATCTTTAGAACAATATGCCTTATTATAATAATTTAATTTTAATGTCAGTTCGATTACCTATACTCTAGACTAAATAATTTATTGTTTATCAACAAAATCCTTTACTCGGTAATAACATTTTTTTACTAGGAAGTCCCTAAGTCGACGTTTAAAGATATTAACATTATCTATGGAGACTATGGATTTAAAATCCTTAGGCAGACAGTTATACAATTTAACAGCTTGTTTTCGCACACAATGTTGAACAATTTTCAGTTCTTAAGCCTTTCAACCCTTTCTTCCTTGGTCTCGTATCTTTTTGGATGCTTGACTACGCTCATAAGTAGAACCTGTATGTAGAGACACGGAACTGTTAGAATATTTAACTTAATAAAGTGTTCTCTACACGACTGCATTTGTGGGATACGGACCATTGTTCTGATGGCACGCTTTTGTGCGATGAAAGCTTTCCTTATGTTGTAATCATAGCTTTGACCCCAGAATTTAATGCTATATCTCAAACGAGATTCTACTAACGCATAATATACAGAAGTCAGTTCGTTTAGGGTAATTTCATCTCGTAAGCTCCTAAGCCCATAGCAAGCTGAACTAATACTGTTTTCTAAAGACTTTGTCTTTCCAGTTTAGATCACAGTCAATGTGCACACCAAGGAACTTTACAGAATTTCTGTTGTCCACCGTGGAACCTTCCAATTTAACATGAAAGGACTCTTTGTTTTTAGACGTCGTTCTAAATAGCATAACTTGTGTTTTGTTAATGTTCAGGGTTAAGTTATTACTACTGAACCATGCCTGAAACTTTCCGAGAACTGCAGTAAACTTATTATTGAGTTGTTCAGTATTGGTCGAAGATATTATCGCATTTGTGTCATCTGCGAACACCACAACTCCAACATTACTAAATTGATGACTGATATAACCTATGAGATCGTTCACAAAGATTACAAACAATATTGGACCCAGAATTGAGCCTTGAGGCACACCTCTGGTAGTGTTGACTAATGCGGACCTATGTACTTTTTGACAACCATTCTCGATCGACTTCATTTCGACAAGCATCTTCCTATGGTCCAAGTATGAAGTTAAGAGCATTAGTACCTTACCCCTCACACCGTAATGATTCAACTTATGTAGAAGTATTTCATAATCAACTGTATCGAAAGCAGATGTCAAATCAAGAAACAAACCAGCCACCTTGAGCTTATTATTTAACTTTATAACGACATCGTCAATGAGCTTTTCATTTGCATCACTAGTGACTATGTTCTTCATTTATCCGTATTGTCTATCGTTGATAATGTTATTTATCTCCAAATGCCGGACAAGCCGAACTTTAATTATTTTCTCAATTTTTTTTGATAAAACTGGTAAGAGCGAGACTGGTCTGTAATTTTTCGGATCGCTCTTTAATCCTTTTTTATATACTGGTACTACCTTGGCTACTTTTAACTTCTCAGGAAAGACTCCTTCCTAATAACAATTATTTAATAAAATTGATAATGGCACAGCTAGTATATCTATATTATCCTTAATTAACGAGATTGGAATTTCATCAATACCAGTGGATCTCTTTAGCTTAATTTTTTTGACTAGACTAGAACTATTGAGACAATTTCGTTGGGTGATATATAATTCCACGACATATCAGCTAACACAGCTAACATTGTTAAGCAACCTAATGTCCCTTCAATGAACTGGCCCATGGGACGAATTGTAAAAACTTTCCCTGGTTCTGATAACAAAGTAAGAGTGGCTGAAGTAAGGCTGGCAAATAATAAAACTTACAAGCTCATATAAAAAAATATGCCTACTACCTCTTGAAGAACAAATTAATTAATTCATTAAACACATTTGTCGAGTTAGTAATCAAAGTGTTTGTCAAAATCAAAAGTAGCTAACAATAACTTCATATAAAAATATATTTGACAGCTTTGCCCGGCCAACTATGTTTAGTACATAAACATGGATTTATAAATAAGTTTAAAAATAATTGTTAAAATATTAAAATAAATTAATAAATATGGTTAAAATAATATTTGGAAAAAATCTTGTAAAAAGTAACTAAATTTGCATGTACTTAAACACGCCATATTTAATTCTTTTAGCTAGCAACACTGTTACAGCCCTTCTATTTTCAACTTTTGAATATGGAGCTGTGCTCTCCCAGTTTTGAGTGTTTTTTCTATAAATAAAACCTCTGTGTAAACTTAACGACATGTTTTATTGAACAGAACCTTTTGTCTTTGATAACTCTATCGAGAGCTTTGAATATCATTCTTACAAGCCGTACGTAACAAGTTTTAATTTCAACGATGAAATACGTATACCCATTAACCAACAAGATCTTTACGTACTACCATCAGCAAGCTCTTTATACATAGAGGGTACTATAACCGTATCAATACAGAAACAAAAGCAGAGGTAAAAAGTATTCTTTTTACAAATAACCCCATACTTCATCTTTTTCAAGATATTCGATATGAATTAAATGGAATCGGAATTGACAAAATTAAAAACGCAGGAGTTACAACAACCATGAAATCTCTTGTATCTATGAATGAACTGGAAGCATCCATGTCGAAGTTATGGGGATTTAATGTCAACGGTACAAAAAATACGCAAGGTACATTTTCAGTGTCTGTACCTTTAAACAAATTTCTCGGGTTTGCTGAGGATTATAACAAAATCATAATTAATTGCAAGCATGAACTTGAAAGGGTATTCGGCGTCACCTCTAGCTTGCGTCTAGCTTACTTACCATACTGCATGAAAAGATCAATAGCTAAAACCTAACTAACTGAATAAGATAAAAGTCTGAGATATCGGGGAAGGGTGATAAAATAAACAATGAATTATAGTTTAAGTCAAAGTTGGTTTATTAATCAGTAATTTTTTGATTTTAATCGAAACTCTTGATTATTTAACCGAATCAAACTAGTTGTAGCTTAATTCGATGTCCGCTTTACTTGACCTAGGCCAACGTTAGGGAGGGAAAAGCAAGCGAACTCAACGAAAAACCCTCCTGCCGGTATTCTAAATATGTACACAAAGTAATCAACCACATGACATAAGAAAACAACTATTATAATCCAAGCTCACTAACGTAAGTACGGATAAACAAAACATTTGGATTATGAACGCAATACATTCTTAAGGTAACTATCGTACATTTAAACATATCAATTACTCTCTACCCGAATCAATTTATTGTACCAAAAATTGATAGGACTTTATAATAACTTCAAAATCACTCAATGCTGAACGGTATCAGATTCACAAGACATTATACACATTGTAGGGGAAAATTAATAAATAAAATATAAATTTACACACAATTGTGGTATGTACTCGTACGACGAGTGTGATATTTACAAGTCGCTACTTTCTACGTACTTGTACAAATTAATTTCGATCAAGGGCTCGAACCCTGAGTTAATTTACCAGACCACACAATTTATACACTCAACTTATACTGACACCAGATTCGAACTCGTGAACCACTGTTGTACTATGAAAGTAACAATCTCAATGTAATTAATTATTTAGTCAATCAGTCACGGACTGAATATGTCACACAATCTACATCTCATAATATTAGATCGACAATGTTTTTATATTTAGAATTGAAATGGCAAGATCGTCGTTTAGTTAATGAAATCGTTTATTCGAATATCAGCCAGTGATAATGTATAATCACATAATTATTAGATCAGATTCCTTGTTCTCTCTCCCACAGATATTCACTAGTTTATAGCTTAAACTGTATTTTATGTAGGTCACATAGGTAACCGCGTGAGTTATTTATCAGGTAACCGCGTGGGGTTATTTATTACGTAACCGATTCATTATAACTTGCGACGATCTCTCAAACACCAATAAAATCAACAGTAAACTTAGATGAGATGGAAATTGAAGATCCATAACATTTTTATAAAATACAACCAAATATCAAAATTCACAATAAAACCAAAATCGATGAACCCACTTAATCATTCGGTTCCATATTTATCACAAATTAATGTAATTAACATTTAACTTTATTTGATCTGCAGGAAAAGAAAATAATCAAAAGAAAGGTCCGAATGACAAAGTCTAGATCATAATTTAGTAATTACTTAACTTTTTTTTTTTTTAATCTTATTTCAAGGAGCTTTGTCGTTGGACGAGAATGACGCTCCATACGTCCGCACTTAGGAATATAACTACCTAAGACACAGTTTGTAGGACTTATACAATAGTTTTGCTTCAGCAGACTCAGGATCAGCCAGTGCTTCGTTGCACAATCCCGTGTGGTACGAGTAAGTGGCCCGGAGAGACTCCCCTCTTACACATTCCATCAAAATGTGGTATACGTCCTCTATTACCCCACAGTCAGAGCAGTTAGGGTTGGTAGCTTTTCCCATAAGGTATTTAAATTTATTAGTG
This sequence comes from Cenopis cana, assembly GCA_951800055.1. Classification (NCBI taxonomy): domain Eukaryota; kingdom Metazoa; phylum Arthropoda; class Insecta; order Lepidoptera; family Tortricidae; genus Cenopis; species Cenopis cana. The sequence goes on from CATOHG010000030.1 coordinate 27,345, forward strand.
GGAACATGTCCAGAGCGGAGTCTCATCGCTATAACAACATCTTGCCGTGAAAGCGAACACTGGGATATCCAGGGAGACTGTAACAGCTCAGGCTGGATGGTCTTGTACCAGATACCTTTCTCTTGGGATCGCTTATCGAAGAACTCTTTCCAAATATCGACACAGTGTTTTTTAACCTTCCCCAAAGCTTCGGTGTAAAATGGCAGCGCTTGTAAAACAGTGCCTTCAGAAGCGGCTTCCTTGGCTAATCTATCTGCAGCTTCATTACCGCCAATGCCTACGTGTGAAGGTACCCATTGTAGGACAACATTTTTGTTTCTTGATTTATGTTTCCCAATAAGATCTAAAATTAAATAAGCTGTCGGTGTTCCTCGATACATCGAGGTACATCGAGCTATGTGCTGTAAGGCACTCTTAGAATCCGTAAATATAACTACATTATTTACCTGTATGGACTCCACGTAAGCTAATGCCTCAACGATTGCCTGTAGTTCAACTGACATAATTGAAATATCAGCCTCGATTTTAAAACATATTCCGATGTCCGACTGGACATCAAAAAAAGCCGCTCCGGATCCATTTTCTTCCTTTGATCCATCGGTGTATATTTCATAGAAATCTGGGTACTTGTTCATAGCGAACTGACTAACCTTATGGCTACTATATTGTCTTTTTGGTTTAGTAACTTCGTCGATGTTGGTGCATATATTTGATTTTATGTTTTCACGATTTACCCACCAGTCGAGTGCGATCATTTCTAATTTATCGCTGCAGTGGACTGGGACATTCTTAAATATTTCCTGTACCGACCACAAAAGAGGTATTTTCTTCCTCTTGCAAGATTCGATGTCCACGAGACAATCATCCAGCAAGGTTATAATTGTACTGTTAAACTTAAGAGATTTAGACTTAAACCAGAACTTCCCCCCTAGGTATTTCCTTCTTATAGAGAGGGGTTGTAGACACAGCTCGCTTTGCATGACATGGATTGGCGTGGTTTTTATGAAGCCACCGGTAACTCTCATGGCTTGATTTTGAATTTTGTCTAATTTGTTTGTATGACAGTTAGCACTATCGTCGTATAAAAAGCTGCCATAGTCCATCCGACTTCTAATAACTGCTATATAGATACGTCTTAGATGTTTTGGGTGCACACCCCAGTTCCAGCCCGCTAGTACTTTAATTATGTTTAGAAATTTTACAGTTTTATCTGCAAGTTCATTAATGTGCTTCGACCATCTAAGGGATCTGTCCAACCAAAACCCCAAGTATTTGACAGTTTCTACTACTTGCAATTGATTATTATCTATTTTAAGTTGAACGTTTAACCTTTTATGTCCTTTCTGGAAGATGCACACCTTACCACCTCTTTTCTGGCGATATTTCCAAGCCCATGTCACCCAGACTACGTACTATTAGGTTTAGAGACTCTTGCAATCGTGACGCTGAAATTTCAATAGTCTTGTTGGTATTATATAAGACAAAGTCATCTGCATACTGGGATATATTAACTTCACATGGGCGCTTGCATATATCTATCGTGGCAACGTTAAATAATAACGGTGACAGGGGGTCACCCTGCGCAAGACCGCGGCCGGTGTATCGACAGATTCGGTTGCCATCCACTTTTATTTGAAGATGCCGTTCCCTGAGAAATTCCCATAAATAATTGCAGATCTTTTTGCCGACCCCTGACCGGTCCAAAACCGCCATAAGACTTGTAATGTCTACATTATTGTAGGCATTATTTATATCAATAAAGCAACCTATCGTGTATTCGCTATTTAGAAATCCCCTTTGTATTTTAGTAATAAGTTGACTTAAATTATCTAGACATGACCGGCATCGCCTAAAACCAACTGTTTTGTCTGAGAAGAGATTATGCGCTTCAAAGAACCATTCTAGTCGCCTTTGTATTATGGAATGAAATATCTTAGCTAGACATGACATCATTGCTATTGGACGGAGAGACGATATTGACTGCGATTCTCTTCCAGGTTTTGGGATGGCAACTACGTTAATTGCCCTCCACTGATTAGGGACAAAACTCGCGTTCAAAAACATGCTGTACATACCTGCCAAGACCTCTTTTCCGCTATTTGGAAGGTGTTTGGTCATGGAATATGATATATCATCGCATCCTGGGCAAGTGTCTTTTGACTTTATGCACATTTCCAATTCTGGGACGCTAATGTTAACTTCTAGCTTATCATTTTGAGAGGCGAAAATTGGTTGAGGCGGTGAAACTAGGTCAGGAGCTAAGCTTTGCAACAGATCAGAGGCTATGCCTTCATCTACGCTATGTCTAGGTGTCCGATAGCCCTTAAGCCATCTCATTTTCTGCCACACAGTATTAACAGATGTAGTTTCATCTAGACTACTGCAAAACTCTTGCCATGCTTCATTCTGTGCACTGCGAATTAGTTTTTGTGACTCACTTATCCTTTTCTGCAGTGTGGTTAAGTTGCATGGAGTTGGATTTCGTCTGAATTCTGCTAGGGCTAACCTGCGCCGTGCCACTGATTCCGATAGCACAGGGGTCCAGTATGGCGTAGGGGTAAATTTACTGTCTGGGTTGTGACATATTTTAACTACCGGTATATGTCTTCCAGCTGCCTTATACAAGCATCCTACAAAACTATCATACGCAGTTTGTGGGTCTTCGGGTATTACCCAGTTAGAAAATACTTCGTCTAGCTCCGCTGAATACGAATCCCAGTTTGCCTTTTTAAAGTTTCGTTTTTCGGTTAAATCTAAACCCACGGTAATTTTGGTACAAAGCTTAATTATTTTATGATCACTACCCAATGTTTCGTTTAAGGCGGACCAATAAAACTTGGAAGCAATATCCAGAGAAGCTAGCGATAAATCAGGAGATGAGAGTCGCATGTTACCATCTACCAATTGGAAGCGTGTAGGTTCACCTGTATTTAAGAAAGCAAGGTTGTTTTCAAGCAACGAATCAAAAATCTGGGACCCTCTACTATCCGTTTTGTAAGACCAGCCAGAGTGATGATCGTTAAAGTCTCCCAGGATAACAGTTTTTCTAGTAACGTTTGCAAATAGACTATCCCAGTCGTTCTGTGTTGTAGCTACATTTGACGGACAGTAAACAGACATAACATAATTTAAATAAGCGCAGTTCGATATTTTAACACAAACATATTCAATACCCGGGTTTGTGGGTGAGGGTATGACATGTACTTGAGCTCGAATAGATTTGTGTGTCAGAATTGCAACACCACCATAAGACAAATCTCTGTCTTTACGAAATAAATTATAGTTTTTAATTTTCATATGACTATCGGGCTCAAGCCAAGTCTCACTCAGTGCTACAATATGATTTTTTTCTTGTATTAGTAGATTTTCGAATTCGGTTTTTTTAGGCCTAATACTACGTGCATTCCACTGTAATAAATTTAAATTTATACATACTTGTTTCGTGCTCCTATCCATTGGCTGATCCGAAGACTGTTTTCAGCAATGGTATTTCAGACAGTATTTTGACAATAGATGACATAACCCAACTTTTTATGATATTACAACATGCGAGTACTTTTTCCTCGAAACTGAGTTTTTTAACAAAAATAATGTCTCTTAAGCGCTCTAATAGGTCCTTCAGGCAAGAAATCTCCTCTTCACTTCGTTCTCTTACATCATCTTGGTGTGGTGTCTCCGGTCGTCCGCCATTCATGTCAGCCATTTCGTCCCAGTCCGATTCCCGTGTTTTAGACCTTGAATCCACTAGTGAACTTCCTCGTTTCTTCTGCTGTTTATCTTTATTTTTTTGGAGTGTACGGTGTATTTCACTGCGCTCCGGTACGTTACGAGTCATATCGCTATATGAAGGGCACACAATGGGAGAGGCAGAGGGCACAGAGGTACTTGCTGGGCATGCCGGGGCTTCAGGTGTTAGGTTGTAACGATTATCTTGCTGTTCTTCGGCCGCAGAGTTGTTATACGGCACCGGCGGTGGAGGCACATAATATATTCCTAGTGCTTTTTGATAAGTACAATTACATTCCCTCATAAGTTCTCTGATGCGTTGCTCTTTCAAATATGTAGGGCACTTCTTAGACAGGGCCAGATGGTTGCCCCTGCAGTTTACGCATGTGAACCGTTGCGTTTCACAATTTGAATGACGTTCACCACACTTTGGACAGATCGGTCTGTTAGCTGGACACATTTTAGCTGTGTGTCCAAATCTCCAACATCGCGAACACTGGGTTACTTTACTGGGAAGATATATGGTCTCACTTTGATTCTTAAATCGCATAGAAAGACATGGGTGGGGATCGTTGAGCCCTTGAATCCGATTCTAACACTCTCGCTTGCTGTCCAACCGTCTGGGCATACACGATTAAGTCGTTTGACAGAGACTATATCGACATCACTTTTAATATCCTTTATTATTTCTTCTTCCGAAAGTTCTGGCTCGATGTCACTAATGATTCCAAACGATAACCCTACTTCTGAAGTATTTTGCCTTTTCCAATCTAATGTGTTTATCTCGGGACTATTTATGAACTTTAACGCGGTTTCCTCACTCTCGAAGTTGATCATCAGTTTGTATGGGTTGATATACCTGACTTTCAAAACACCTGAGATTCCATGTTGTTTAAATAACTTCGCTAACGCAAATTGTTTCGGAAATGCATTTTTGCAGGTCGTAGCCACCTGATGGGGGGTTGCAGCACGTTGTTCAGTTCCGTCAAGGTTCACGCCCGACTGGTTTAAATATAAGGCGGCCGGTTCCCAGTCTTTTGTGTTGATTCTTTTACTTCTCCTTGTCACCTCATGCCATTCTCCGCTCAAATCAGCTTCGTCTCGATTTCTCTTCTGTTGTCTTGTGTCATCATCCTGCGTGTTTTTGCTACTCATGTTCTCCCTGTTCGTAATTATATTATTCTCAATTCCGTCCGTATTTTGTGTGTTGTCTTCACTAAACTTGTCTTGCATCTCTAAATTATTGTCCGACAATTCCAAGTCTAAAATGGACTCTTTATCCATTATCCACAAGGTTCATTTTAGATCTTCACTAATTCAACAACTGCACTAATGAGGTATGTCTTATCTAGTTAACGCGCTTGATGTAAACAACCCGAACCGGTTACCTGGCCGGACAATGTTATCGCTAAGTGCACGTCTAAATCGTATGAATACCGAGTAGACACTGAAACATATTAGAAGGCAGTCTTTATTCTGAATTACTTAACTTGATTCGCTCGCCAGATCTCCAACCGCTCAGCTCCACTGACTTATAACTTTTAGATACTCAATTAAATAGACCCTCAATTGAATAGAATTATGTTAAGGGGAGGTATCCCCAACGCAAATGTCCCGCTCTAACACGCGTGAGTTTACAATTAACCATCCCGCTCTCTACGCAAGCTCTGCGCGCAGTTTTGTAAATATTTAGCTATAGTGATTAAGCCAATCATTTTATCAAAGCAAACCCTGCGAATTTGTCTATAACTATTTACGATCTTTAATTGAGTACAAAAATTAAATGTTAAATATCAGTAATGTAGCCGTAGTATTGAAAAAACATTCCAAAAAGAGGTAACTTCGCGATTTTTTTCTATCGAGTGAAATTCATCAGGTCATGTAACTGACTGCGATTTTGACTAGACAAGATCCTTATGTAACACATATATTTTTTTTAGATTTTAAAACACTATATTCTATGTCTCAGATGGTTTTTAAAAACTCAAAAGTGGTAATACACGGCCTTAAGTCCATTTGACGAAGCCTGTGGCGGATTTCATCTCTGGTGTCTCTGTGTTGTGATTGTTTCTTTTTGTACGCACCTGACGAAGCCTGTGTTGTGGATTAGATTTTGTGGACTGTTTGTGCCTAGGTAATTTATTTTATGAATAAATAATCTTTATTAAATAGAATAGTACATTACACAAAATTTTATGTCACCCCCTGGCCAGGAAGTGGGTTTTTTCGCGCACGGAGCGTGCGATAATGGCCACTATATGGCCAGGTGTGACATAAAATATATTTATAAAAAAAAAAAACTAAAATATTGCCGAGGCTTTGTGCTCCGCTTTCCACATCTTCACCCTCCCGTGTCTCAAAATCCAGTGTTCCACCTATAATCCCCTTCCCTTAGGCAAGTCTTTATTATACAATTTTATCCTTAATTTGGCTTAACGCTAATTTAAACTTAATTACAATGACATAAGGTTATCTTATCGTAGACGCTTGGTTGTTTTGTCCTGTCGCGCTTGCTCTCGCAGCAAAGATAGCGCCGTCTCGTTCACATGGCGTGGTCATTCCTTTCTCACAGGCCTCACAGCCCCATCGCTGGCGCATCCGTAATGGGGCAGGCGGCGCAAAGCTCTGCATAGATGGCGCCACTAGAGTTTGCCACATCCGATTGATGCACATTTAACTTTAAAAAATATTGTACGTTTAAAATACCGTTATAAATATAAATAAGTATTAAAATTTGTATCTTACGCCGAGACACTGTCGGTTAATGTTTCAAAGCCATTTAAATACAAAAGGTTTTGTTTAGACAGGAGCGTGTAAGTTATATTTTCGTAAACATATACTCGTCCGTTTAGCGCGATAAAAAGGATCCAAATGAAAAATACGGACGTCTTGTAACGCCGGATTTTTTAACTTTACCCTAAACAGCTTGGTTTCTATACTAGCAACATTTGTCTCATAGTTGTTCTTTTTGATGTAGCAACACTCACCGGTTTGCGTTCCGTTATAGCAAGTTTAGACTACGTTTTGTTACATGAAATTAATCATCGGTTTTCTAAATTTGGAAATCATTATTTTGTTTTGATGTCAGGCATAGTTTTTCTCGTTCAGATTAATTTTTATTTCTTTTTAGTCTACAATTCAGTATTTACTTCGAGATCAGAATTTTCAGGTCAACAAGTCGAAATTACCATAGACAGTTTTTTTTTCCCCTTGTTAATCTGAGCTGTCAACTGAATGAGAAAGCAATTTCGTTTTCGTTCACGGCGAGAGAAGAGGTTATTCTTCTCCATGAGGCTCGGTGGAAGTGTAAGAGATATGGGCCAGTAAGCCTGATTGTCATCGTTTTGTGGAAAGATTTGTTCGCCCCGCCGGCACGCGAAGTAGCAATTTCGTGTATAATCGCGCCCCAGAATGGTGGCGGCTAACTCGGAGATTTCGGACGTCCTCTCATGTAAGTTGTTTCTCATTGAATACCATCAGCTTTTGGTTGTTTCGACGCAAACCATGAAGCTCGGCGTGAGCATTGAATCTATCGTCTTTGTTGCAGATTTATGAAATTCCAGGCATCGGCCACCCTTCCGGCCCGTTGTTCAGCGATGCCATCAACTCCGCTAGTCATGCCCGAGTATAAAGCGACTACTCGCTTGATCTCAAGCCCTTAATGGTAAGTTCGGTATGCGGAATTACTCTATAGGCAGTAATATTTGACCGTTCTGTCTCCATACAAAGTGCGGTTAGGTGTAGCATGTGGTAGTGTATTAATGATAATCTTGTTTGGTTTCCAGGGCTCCTAGGCACGGGCACAGTGCCTAAGTTCAGGAACCAGTCCCGAATGGAGTGCGGTTTCCTGCGAGGTTCTTTGGATTTTCCCCGGGAGACGGGAAAGACGACGGTTCCTTTTTAGAGCAAGCGGTTAGGCAGGCATTGCAAATGTGAGTCCGTTCCATACTGCTTTAGTCGGCTTCAAAGACATTTAGAGGTACATACACACACACCCGTAGGTTTTAGTTGAATTCCGTCCTCCATAAATATCGTTATATAGTTGTTTTCTTTAACATTTTAGTATAAATTGCGACATTGGCAAATTAGATATATATATTTAGATAAGCATTAGCGCTATTTGGGTTTGAATACTTGTAACCTGGGGACGCCTGGGTGTAAAATCCTTTCAAATAAATGTATAAGTAAACATTCAAACTGGTTTGTTTTTGTGGACTCCATACACCACTAGGGCATCGTTAGTGCGGGGCCTGTGTCATAAGTTTAATAAAAATTTCAAAGCGCCCAACATTTTCTCTACCTTTTTTGTTCCACATATGACTCAGGTCTGGCCTCGGGTACCCCTCATCCCACGCCCTTAGTCTCATGCCCGGAGCAAAAGCTGTTACATTGGCGCCCAACGTGGGGCCTGAGGTGCTTTTGGTGGTGTATTAGTCCTTCGGAGGATTTCGGATGAAACGGTGTGTGTGGTGACCAAGTTGTTAACTTTTAAAATTATCTTCTCTCTCCTCGGTTAATTATTTCTCTCATGCTCTGTGCCCGGACTTACTGATATAATTGTATGTGAATAGCCGGACTGGCTTATATTTTTTTTTTTTAAGCGTATAAATTTCCTTTGTGGAACTACACTTATAGTTCTTGAGTGAATGTGTATGGCCAATTGGCTTGTGTATTCCGCTTTATATCTAGCTATACACGGTCTGCCCACTGGATTGCGCTTATCCTTATTGGTGGCTTAGCAGATCTTGTATTTGAAATATTGAAATTCTTGGAAACATCTTGTTACTGTTATTAAATGAGAATTTGAACGGCCTTTCATAAATCTGTATTCAGATAAGTACAATTAATTGAAATTTATTTTGTAACTAAATATAAACATGGACTCTGCGGTTAAAGTTGAATACCTGTTAAAGGACGAAATTCAGCATGAACTCACTACACTACACATTCCATTCGACCCGGACGACACTGTTGACACTTTTGGGAAGCTATTGCGACAGACCCGTTCTCTGGTCCGGCGTGGCAGTCTTAAGCCTGGTCGGGGAGCTGCAGCGAGGGACGCCGCGGCGGAGCTGGCGATTGGAGAGCCGAAGGTGACCGAGCTGAGCGCAGCGACATCCGACGGGGGTGAGCTTTGTTCATGCACAGCGGGTTCGTTTGGTAGCGCGCGCTCACTACCTGCTAGGGAGTCTGTCACAAATCTCGGGCGGTGGCCAGGACATCCAGAGGATACATGGTGTAGTGACCTGTCGTTCGGAACTTTATTATAATATGCGAGTCTAAATTCAAAAACAATATCTGCGTCAATTTCTAAAAGAATTCTAGTCCGTTGTATATGTCTCTTATGGTTGATGACTTCTGAAATGTTGGCAACCGGGAGTAATACGACTTTTGCTGTTTCTATCTGTGGTACCTACAGATCTAATTAGGTAAGTTAAAAGGGGTCTTTGGTAATTATTTTTTTTTGAAGACACCGTCATGTCTTTGACAATTTTGGGGTACACACTGCGTGTGTCACGACTTGTTTCTCGTAAGTGTGTACTGAACATGTATACTTTTGATTACGCTAGCAGTGCCCGCCTACTGCACTGCCGTAATCCTTTTTGTTCGTCTAGTTGAGTATCTCACGGACGCCTGTTCCCATAGTCGCCCCCTTTGCGCTATGGAAGGTTGGTTGTGTGTCACACCACCTTTAAAGCGACTTGGACCCGCCTGTTGTCCATTGTCACTAATTGTTGTCTCAGTAGTTCTTGGCTGGGTTGTCGTCACTGAACTATTTATATACTCTGTTACTCGAGTTTGTTTTTTTTTGTTTTCTGTGTTGCTGCTGGTAGCATTAATAGTTGTTTCAACTTCTTGCGTTGACAACTTATATAATATTAGGTGTACATGTCCGTAATAAGTAAGTTGTAAGTTTAGTTGGCTTGGAGTTTTTCTTAATATATATATCACGTGCGCTGGCGTCACCATGGCGAGTCTAGGGGGAGAGATAACATAGGCTCGAGCAATTTTTTTTTTATGGCAGTAGTTCTTCGTCATGGTGGCTACCTGTTGCGCACCAACGGTTTGTTATGTCTCTCTTCTAGGGCATCATAAAGTCGGCCTTCCACAAGGGAAGTGTTGCACTTAGAATGGTTAAGTTTTAGCGTAAGATAGACTGTTTAAGGTTCGTCTGGACTGCAGGTGTGCAAATGGTTGGAGAATATCTGTCCCGACTGTTGGTTTAATAAAAGGTTTGTTTGTTTAAGCTTGATGAGTACGCACCATCTATATCCGGACCTGTAGGAATTCATCGTAGGGAAAAGTTATGTCCTGATTTCGGTTTTTTTATTGGTATCGGTTAGCAAGTAGAGGGAATAGGTTGTTTACGCGTAGTAATTAGTTCCCGGGATTAGTAATAGCATAAATTTATCATATGATATTCGTTATAATTAGACTCTCACTTAGATAAAAATTGTGTTGTCTTACATTATGGCTAGATTTAGGATAACGTAAGGCATGGTAATTCGTAAGTCTCGGTCGCTTACATTGAGTGTGTAACCGGCATGCGATGAAAACAGTTCAGAGTTTTTATCTTAAATTAAAATGCTTGCTTATTATATAATGATAGGGCCACTCTGCTCTGCAGAGTGAAGCACCGTTTTATTACGTGTGGTAAGTCGCTCCCTATGTGAGCGCAATCTTGTATTTTGGAGCTATTGGCTGCGTGTCGCGCCCTCCGTGTTTTAAACTTATAATAGGAGTATAGGCAGTGTATCACGCCCTCCTCTATGTATCTCTTAAGTCAATTTTACGTTTAGTAAGTCGCTCCCTAAGTGAGTGCAATCTTGTAATTTGGAGTTCTTGGCTGCGTGTCGCGCCCTCCTCTTCGTATGTCGTGCGTGAGCGTTAGTCTCAAATAGTGAGCCGTTTTTCTTAGTGAAAATGTTCTCAGTATGAGTCTCTCATGCGTGCGGCTTCAAGTCAAGCTGGTCGCACGCGGGATTGTTAGTTTAAGAATTTAATTAATTCCCCTCCACGGACGGGAATTGTAGGGTTTTTGTACCAACATATGTCTGCAGCACATGTTGTGATAAAAAGACTACACACTTATGGATGGAAAAGGGGGTTATTGTGTTTATCATCGAACCTTTCCATCTTCGTTAGGGCTCGGTTTCATTGTTTTTTTTTTTTCTTTTCAGAGATATTTTGTTCGTTCCTTTTGTAGTCTAAACTCAGTAAGTTTCAGGCTCTCCTAAAGTTATAGTCATAGTTATCCAGTTCATTTATTGAGGGTAGCCTCGATACCAAATAGAAAAGAACAATTTTTTATTTCAGAATTGAAGGATTCTGAAATAAAAAATTGTTACGACAACTAGATGGGTACTGTAACGCCGGATTTTTTTAACTTTACCCTAAACAGCTTGGTTTCTATACTAGCAACATTTGTCTCATAGTTGTTCTTTTTGATGTAGCAACACTCACCGGTTTGCGTTCCGTTATAGCAAGTTTAGACTACGTTTTGTTACATGAAATTAATCATCGGTTTTCTAAATTTGGAAATCATTATTTTGTTTTGATGTCAGGCATAGTTTTTCTCGTTCAGATTAATTTTTATTTCTTTTTAGTCTACAATTCAGTATTTACTTCGAGATCAGAATTTTCAGGTCAACAAGTCGAAATTACCATAGACAGTTTTTTTTTCCCCTTGTTAATCTGAGCTGTCAACTGAATGAGAAAGCAATTTCGTTTTCGTTCACGGCGAGAGAAGAGGTTATTCTTCTCCATGAGGCTCGGTGGAAGTGTAAGAGATATGGGCCAGTAAGCCTGATTGTCATCGTTTTGTGGAAAGATTTGTTCGCCCCGCCGGCACGCGAAGTAGCAATTTCGTGTATAATCGCGCCCCAGAATGGTGGCGGCTAACTCGGAGATTTCGGACGTCCTCTCATGTAAGTTGTTTCTCATTGAATACCATCAGCTTTTGGTTGTTTCGACGCAAACCATGAAGCTCGGCGTGAGCATTGAATCTATCGTCTTTGTTGCAGATTTATGAAATTCCAGGCATCGGCCACCCTTCCGGCCCGTTGTTCAGCGATGCCATCAACTCCGCTAGTCATGCCCGAGTATAAAGCGACTACTCGCTTGATCTCAAGCCCTTAATGGTAAGTTCGGTATGCGGAATTACTCTATAGGCAGTAATATTTGACCGTTCTGTCTCCATACAAAGTGCGGTTAGGTGTAGCATGTGGTAGTGTATTAATGATAATCTTGTTTGGTTTCCAGGGCTCCTAGGCACGGGCACAGTGCCTAAGTTCAGGAACCAGTCCCGAATGGAGTGCGGTTTCCTGCGAGGTTCTTTGGATTTTCCCCGGGAGACGGGAAAGACGACGGTTCCTTTTTAGAGCAAGCGGTTAGGCAGGCATTGCAAATGTGAGTCCGTTCCATACTGCTTTAGTCGGCTTCAAAGACATTTAGAGGTACATACACACACACCCGTAGGTTTTAGTTGAATTCCGTCCTCCATAAATATCGTTATATAGTTGTTTTCTTTAACATTTTAGTATAAATTGCGACATTGGCAAATTAGATATATATATTTAGATAAGCATTAGCGCTATTTGGGTTTGAATACTTGTAACCTGGGGACGCCTGGGTGTAAAATCCTTTCAAATAAATGTATAAGTAAACATTCAAACTGGTTTGTTTTTGTGGACTCCATACACCACTAGGGCATCGTTAGTGCGGGGCCTGTGTCATAAGTTTAATAAAAATTTCAAGGCGCCCAACATTTTCTCTACCTTTTTTGTTCCACATATGACTCAGGTCTGGCCTCGGGTACCCCTCATCCCACGCCCTTAGTCTCATGCCCGGAGCAAAAGCTGTTACAGTCTGACTCCGGCGCAGCTAAAAGCACTTTTACGGCAACGCGAGCAATCAGTAAAAGGACCGCAAAAACTTACGTGTGGCTTGCAGCGGCGGAGAAGGAGTCCGAAAATAAACACTAAACAGTCGCTCACAGTTCACAGTTATACACAAGATTATTTTTCAGAACATTAGTACACACATTTTTCTTTGACACTAGAACTTGACAGTCAATATAAACACACTCATAGTCTTCGTTGCCAGGCACTCACTATACAGGTTTTATTCTCTCAATATCTCCTCTCAACAAAGACCTATGAGTTGAGATATTTTTCTCAATCTCGGTCTCGCGAGTGGCTTTGTAAAGATATCTGCCAATTGGTCTTCACTAGTCACTTTGGCTACGTCAAGTTCTCCACTGGTGACCAATTCTCTTATAAAGAAGTGTCGCACACGAATGTGCTTTGTCCGTCGATGGAATTCGGGGTTTTCAGCTAACTTTATGGCAGCCTCATTGTCTACCTTCAGGCAGGGGATGTGCTTGATCTCAGTGAGGTCACTCATGAGGCGTGAAAGCCAAATCGATTCCCTCGCGGCTTCGCTTGCAGCCACTACTTCTGCTTCTGTAGTTGAGATGGCTACACTTGTTTGTCTTTGGCTAAGCCAAGATATAGGTCCTCCCGCATACATGCACAAAACTCCACTTGTAGATCTCCCTGTCGTGGTGTCTCCTGCATGGTCGGCATCACTAAAGCATTCCAAAATGCCTTCCTTGTAATGCTTCTGGTACAAGATGCCTAAGTCTGGCGTATATTTTAAATATCTCAAAATCCGCTTTAATTTAACACAGTCTTCTTCAGTGGGGTTTTCCAGACTTCGAGAAACTACGCTTACAGCGTACGCTATATCAGGCCTGGAGCACACCATTAGATAAGCCAAAGCTCCAACAATCTGCCTATAATTGTTTAGCATGTAGCTTCTGTCAACTTTATCGCGCATCATGCTCTCTTTGGCTATAGGTGTCGAGACTGGCTTACATGTATCCATGGCAAATCTTCGCAAAATCTTCTGCACGTATGATTTTTGATATATTTTTATACCATCTCCTCTGCTTTCAATCTCAATTCCTAGAAAATAGGAAGCAGGTTTTGTCGTTATCTTAAACCGACTGGATATCTCTTCGATGAACTCGGTAACTAATTTCTGGTTCGAGCCAGCGACCAAACCATCGTCCACGTAAAGTGCCACTATTAGCTTTTCACGACCTTTTACACGGGTTAGTAGGCATGGGTCTGCTTCACTTGTCTTGAAACCTATGTCTTTAAAGAAATCTAGGATACATCGGTTCCAACAACGTGGAGCTTGTTTCAACCCGTATAGGCTTTTTCGTAAAAGGCAAACTCGACCAGAACCATCGTCGTATCCATCTGGTTGCCTCATGTAGATTTCTTCCTCCAGAGCGCCGTACAGGAAGGCAGTCGCGACATCAAATTGCAGCATTGTCATGCCTTCACTTGCTGCTACGCTTATGACAGAGCGAACCGTCGCCATCCTTGTTACAGGGCTAAAGGTTTGCTCATAATCTACACCCCTTTTCTGATGGAATCCCTTAATGACAAGTCTCGCCTTGTATTTCTCGACGGAGTCATCTGGATTCAACTTTATGCGGAATACCCACTTACATGGAATAGCCTTCCTTCCCTTTGGTAAGTGTTTGAGCTCCCAAGTTTGGTTTTCCTTAAGGGATTTCATTTCCATATCCATGGCAGTTTGCCATCGTTCCTTTTCTGGACTTTGCAGGACATCCTTAAGAGAGGTCGGCTCCCGGTATTCAGGAAATCCCATCTCAGCGATCATTACATAATCATTGAATTTTTCAGGAGGACGAAGAGTAGAGCGATCCCTGAGTACCATTCGTGGTGAAACCATTCTCATATGATTTTCCTCTTCATTTTCATCTACATCCGTCAACTCAGCGCTCAAATTATGTTCCTCTTCGTTCTTATCTGCATTCTCCTCTAATTCAATAGATTCTGTTCGGACTCTAGCTGGTACCTCTGGCATGCTCTGCAATGCATCTTCAAATTCATCACTGCTGGCAATGGGCAAATCAGAATCATCAGCGTTCTGTTCTTCTCCAAATACAAGTTCGCTTCTCTCTATAGCAGGAGTGTCAAAAGCACCAAATTCTTGGTCTCCTCTAGGTCCAAGGTTGCTGTTCTCTACAACAGGAACCTGGGAAGAAGCAACTCCTTGGTCTCCTCTTAGTTCGAGCCCGTTGTTCTCTACATTTGTATTATCCTCATGGCGCCGGCTGTGATGTATCTGGACCTCCTTAATTTTCTCGCTAGCGTGAACAGACACTTCGATCTCAGACACTTCTTCTCGTGCTAACGAAACTTCCGTGTCTATTTTTGATTGAATTGGTCTTTCGTCAAACGTGACATCTCTTGATCTTACTAAGGAGTTCATTTCTCTGTCCCAGAGTCTGTATCCGTCGTCATTATCGTAACCAATCAGAATGCACTTTTTCGCCTTCTTTTGCATCTTCTTCCTTTTCTGTTTAGGAACGTGTGCGTAGCAAGTTGAACCGATAATCCTTAGGTGCTTAATTTGAGGCTTTTTACCGAGCCAGAGCTCATAAGGCGACTTATGATCTTCCTTAGTCGGGCCCGTCCTGTTCAAAATGTAAACAGCAGTACTCACCAGTTCAGCCCATAAAACCTGAGGGATTTCATCGTGCGCGTGCATCATGGCTCGAGCAGACTCCACGATAGTCCGATTTTCTCTTTCGGAACATCCGTTTTGTTCAGGAGTATACGGCATAATCAGCCTTTGCTTTACTCCATTTGCTTTCAGTAAATCTTTTACTCTTTTCTCATCGTATTCACGACCATTGTCACTGAGCAGCTCCTTGATTGTATGTCCAGCATTCTTCGCTTCAGACAGCATTTCCTTGAGCTTGTCGTAGACCTCCGATTTGTTCTTCAAGAAGTATACGTAGCGGTATCGTGTGTACTCGTCTTTGAATAATACGAAGTACCTATATCCTGCGTTACTTCTGTTAAAAGGACCACATACATGTGCATCCGTTCACCAGGTATCGTTGCTTTCTCACGAGTGCCGAATGGTTGTCTGTGCGCTTTGCCAAAAATGCAACCTTCGCATACTTCTCCACCCTTCTTCGTCTTGACTCCTAATTCCTTTTCAATTAGCGTCTTCACGTGGTTCTTATCTTGGTGCCCCATACGCTCGTGGTATAACTGTAACATATCTCTATCTTCAACAAGGTTAATACTTACAGTTGGCTGCACAGGTTTGCAGTCCAGTTTGTACAAACCGCCATATCTCTCCCTTTTGCCTGTTACGACAACCTTTCCGTTAACCTTCATAGAGCATCGAGTTACCTTTGATTCAAACAAGCTGTTTGGATTCCGATCTTGTGTGCTTAGCACCGAAAAAAGGTTCTTGCTAATTTTTGGTACATACCACACGTCTCTCAAGTACAGATCCTCCGTCTGCTTATTGACTACAGCCCTGACGTGAACCGTTCCCTTTCCGACTGCACCAACGACATTTCCATCAGCCGTTGTTACGGTGTGAACTTCACCAAAGTGCTCAAAGTTTTGGTATAGATCACCACGCATGGTGACGTGGTGCCTAGCACCATTATCGACATACCAGCCATCTTTGTCAGCACCAGAATCCATGGAGTTCACCATAAGCAGCATCATATTAGTACTATTAGACGGCTTCTTCAGATTGTCCTTCTTTGCTAAATTTGGACAATCCCTTTTCAGATGACCAACTTCCTTGCAGACAAAACATCTCAGTTTATTCTTTGTCTTCTGGTCTCTATGATCATTTCCTTTTACATTCCTTACGTTGGTCCGAACAGCCAGTGCAGTACCACTGGACTCTTCACCAGCGTCCTTTGAAAGCAGTGCCTTCTCGTGCGCACATAACTGGCCCGTAATATTGTCCACAGTCCTATCCTTTTTCGCCATCAGCAACCAGCTTGACTTAAAAGAAAAAAAGTTTTCCGGAAGCGTGTCTAGGATCTTGCAAATTAAAAGAATCTCAGGTAACTCTACATTCTGTTCCCTAACAAGTTCCTCCTTTAAACTATGCCACAGATTTTTCAGTTTTGAAATATGTGTAGACATACCATCTGCCGGATCTCGTTTAAGTTTGAAGAATTCCAAACACAAGTCATAGAGTCGGTTCTCATTAGGACCCTCGTAGAGCCTGTGGAGTTCTTGCCAAACTTCCTTTGCAGTGGACAATCTTATTACTTTGCCTAGTGTCTCATCAGTTATGTTGTTTGTTATCAAGAGCAGAGCCGTGCTCTCTAACTTTATAAATTCTTGTAAATTCTTGTTGTATGCCGCCAGAGCAGCGGGATCCGGAGCAGCATTCGCATTATCACCATTGCCGTTATCTGAGAAAGGTCTGGTAGGCCTTTCTGTGACACCTTCGACAATGTCCATGAGTCCATGTCCACGAAGCAGGGCCTGCATCCGATACCTCCATGACACCCAATTGCGATCATCGAGTTTCGTTATAGCTAGTTTCGTCAACTCCATTTTTTTTCAACTTCCGGGCGCTGGGCCCATAACCACTTACGTGTGGCTTGCAGCGGCGGAGGAGGAGTCCGAAAATAAACACTAAACAGTCACTCACAGTTCACAGTTATACACAAGATTATTTTTCAGAACATTAGTACACACATTTTTCTTTGACACTAGAACTTGACAGTCAATATAAACACACTCATAGTCTTCGTTGCCAGGCACTCACTATACAGGTTTTATTCTCTCAATACAAAATTAAGGTGGATGTAATGGGAAAAATTAGGAAATTTCTGAAAAAGAAATCTAATTATCAATGTATTAGTATGTGTTCCGTAAAATATACGTAATAATAAACATTAACACCAAATATCAAGTTCATAGGTCTCAGCCCAAAGAGAATAATGAGGTTGGCGGCTGCCAAACTTTGCCACTAGGTGGCGCCACTGAGTTTGTGCCAAGATATTAGTTCGTGATTATTATTCTCTTTGGGCTGAGACCTATGAACTTGATATTTGCTGATAATGTTTATTATTACGTATATTTTACGGAACATATACTAATATATTAATAATTAGTTTTTTTTCAGAAATTTCCTCTTTTTTTCCCACTACAACCACCTTAATTTTGCGGTCCTTTTACTGATTGCTCGCGTTGCCGTAAAAGTGCTTTTAGCTGTGTCAGAGTCAGACGTCCGTACTTTTCATTTGGATCCATTTTAGCGCGCTAAACGGACGAGTATATGTTTACGAAAATATAACTGACACCCTCCTGTCTAAACAAAACCTTTTGTATTTAAATGGCTTTGAAATATTAACCGACAGTGTCTCAGCCTAAGATACAAAGTTTAATAATAATTATTATTTATAACGGTATTTTAAACGTACAATATTTTTTTAAGTTAAATGTGCATCAATCGAGATGTGGCATACTCTAGTGGCGCCACCTAGTGGCCATGTTTGCAGCAGCATGCCCCATTGCAAACACGTGTGAAGATTTGCCTGTAACACGAGATTTGGAAGCACCGTAATTCCTGTATAAAGCTAAACTAGAAGATCTCGTCGGTCAAGGTAGTAGAACTCAACTTAGCTTGTATATTAGTTTTGTGTGCGCAATGACTATTTTGTTTACAAACGATTCTACGAACTGTAGCGAAGTATAAAAAAAGAGTTATTGCGAAGTGTATAGCTTAAATTGTTACTTGTTAAGCTTAATTTAATCGCTACAAAGTGTATAAGAAAGTTGCTCGGATTTCAGTCGGATCAAGACATTAGACCATTGGTTCAAGGACCTCTTGGTTTTATCTAGGGTTGATGTAACTACAGGAAGTAAATAGAAAAGGCCAGAATATTACAATCGATACATTTAATGTTTGCTTACGAAATCGTTAATAGCACCCGCAGGGTGACTCTAGGCGTTAATAGCTAGTCAAGGATAATTACAGATCGCTAGTTATGACTACGCGGGAGCTCCCATAATATAGAACGTACGCGGATACGCGACGCGAGCGAATACCTGGCCA
Organism: Cenopis cana; assembly: GCA_951800055.1. Lineage (NCBI taxonomy): Eukaryota > Metazoa > Arthropoda > Insecta > Lepidoptera > Tortricidae > Cenopis > Cenopis cana. The sequence goes on from CATOHG010000030.1 coordinate 46,005, forward strand.
GGACGGTTTAAAATGAAAGGTCACTCACGTTATAGGTCCATGAAACCGTACGGTGCGTCACTCACGCTTGTAGATCACGCGCAGAAGCTGACGATAGTGTCATCGCTAGTCGATTCGTCAAACCGACAGGAGACGTGGCGTTGGGGAGAGTAGCGTCGTCTCGTTGCGTCTCGCAGATGGATCCCTTGACGTCGCGACCGACGCGGCCGCGGCCAGACAACTGCGACGGCGTCGCCTCGTCGCGAGCGCGCCGAATCGCACTCAGAAGTGAGACCCTCCTCTGAGGTCTCCGGTGATCAGGTGTTGGGGGGAACTGCGTAAAGCACCTTGGCGTGCCTGTCCACGCCGGTCCCCTTGAGAGCGCGATCGTCGCAGGCGCCCTCAGGGCGAGCGCGTGGGCAGGTCCGGAGCCCACAGTCCCAAGAAAGCCCGCATCCTTCGGTGGATATGGCTTCGGAACCGATCACAGCGCCATCAGAATGGCGCACGAAATCACCGCGCACATCACCCACAGCACTAGCACAAAACTACACTATGACGACATACATCTAGGGCATTTAGGCCCTACCGTTTATCTAAACATGTCGGACGGGGAAATACATGTGCACGGGCGCGGCAGGCGGCCTTACGCCTTCGCGTTTAGGAGAAAGACCACGCGGTGGCTTTTCCCTCCAAAGGTCGTGTCGGATCTGTCAAGTCGAACCAAAAAAGGTTAGTCCACGGCTGACGCGTTTTCGATACACGCTTCGATATACGCGTCAAAGTTATGCTTTAGTATCGCAAATCAACGCACCTTTAATTAATTCCTAATTTATACGAAATGCATACGTATTCCAATAATGGTTATTTTTATGTAATCTAAATTTAATATTATTGCTATTGCGAACTTAGCGCGCGGATATTGTACCACTCGTCGTAAGCGCGAAACGGAACGGTTTTTGACAGGTGAATTGTCAAACTACCATCGCATCAAAATATGACTTACCTTAAATTAATTTGTTAATGTAAATCTTTAAGTTCGCATTAATTCCGAAAACTAATGATACAAATGAATGGAGCTTGTCGTGACGAGCATTTTGGTATGCGGCTTTAATGGTTTTAATCCAAGAAAAGTGGTGTAATTGTGAAGTGAAGTTTGCCAAACACACGACATGATTCTTCGGATCTAGCAGTGATTGTATACGCTACTGTCCTTAAAAGAGGCGTGAGACTACATATTTCTAAGGTAATTAATCGTTTCCAATACACTAAGACACGCAGACAATGTTATTTCGTGCAAAAATCCTTTCGACAAAACATGCCTATAAACATTGGTTAAAAACCTTGTAGCTTCGCTACAGTACCCCTTTTTCGGGAAAAAAGGTTAAGTCCTACTTAACCGCTACAGCCGGGGTAGCCGGATGAAGTTTTAAAGACTAAGGCTTTTCGAACTCTAGCATGCCACTAATATTTAATGACTTATATAATACGAGATGGTCTCTCAGACTATAATCTGTTTAACATGCCTTAATAGCTATTGTCTCCTAGACTATAATCTTATCATGTGTATACTTATTTGGTTGGATCCTAGACTATGATCTTATCTTAAGTATCACTATTTAGTGGGATCTTAGACTATGCCTACATAACCCTTATTCATGTTTACATTATTTTATTTTTACTACTTATTTATTTGAGCTTATCAATTTTAACTAATTTATTTTCTTTACCTGATCAAACCTGCATTAAAGCATGGTTTGGTCATAAATTTATGTATGTATACATATCTAAGTACTTATCTTTAAACTCATAATATTCTACTGCTTATATTTATACTTAATACTACACCTCAGTGCGTCCACTTTGGTGGTGATATCATAGCACTTGGAGTAGTGTTATGTTTTGTTACTAAATTATGCGCATTTTTATGTATAGGAAAAAACTTAATTTTCCTTATTTTGAGAAAATGTGTGAACTTATGTAAGTTTCACTTGTACTACCTGGTACCTGAGGCTGTACAGTTATCAAGGAATTTTTGATTGCTAGCAATAAATTAAGTTTGACATTTTTATGTCAAAACTTTTGTGTACACAAAATAATTGATAATATTATTTAATTTTCTTATGTTTTTTTAATGGTTATACTTTAGGCAGTTCAGCACACACCTTATGCTATGGCAGTTTAATGATGTCTTTGACATGATATTTACCAACTTTTCCTGTGCTTATCTCCTGAAGGTCGTAAACGACATCCGAATGCTTCTTAACGACTTTGCATTTAACGAAGCGCGGAGCCAGTTTAGCGGAGAAGAAATGTGCTGCACTTGACTGTACAAAGTTTCGCCTCCATACGATATCTCCTACGCTAAGTTGTACTTGCCGACGGCGCAAGTTATATCGCATCGCGTTCTGTTTGTACGCTTTGGTCAAGGCGTCTGTGACACGTTGGAAGATATCTGCCAATTCTGTTAAAGCGTGGGCTTTATCAGATCGACTAGAGAGTTGGAGATTATCTAACGAATTGGGTGCACTATCACGTATATAATGTAAGGCACCATCCGTTACCATCTCACGGCCTTTTGCCAAGAAGAATGGTGTGTACCCTGTCGCTAAGTTAACCGTACTATTCAAAGATAGTTGTATTTGTGGTAAGTATCTCGACCAGGTTCGTTGATCTTCACCTACCAATATTGCTAGGCAAGTTTGTATGGTGGAATTGTAACGTTCAATAGTATTTGATTGAGGACTATATAACGCGTTGTAGAATATTTTTGGAATCGAGTATCTCGTTTTATGGAGTACTGTTTACTTCCGGATGTGCCCTGTTTACATGTTGGTTACAGTTCTGGCATGTGCTTGTCAGCACTCCTCTTTGTCCACATTGGAAGCAAGCAATACCCGGTATGGTACGGCATTGTTTATAGGAATGGCCATTTTTCTTACATTTCTTGCAGGTGACTGAGTTGTTATTCATATGCGGCCTGTTATTGTTAGTATTATAAAATTTCCGTTGTTGCTGTGACTTAACAGTTGCAATTTGTTTTGTCTGTTTATTAAATTTTGAGTTGGCAACATTTGTTGACGGACCAGTATAAGCTTCATAGCGTTTACCTAAAGCTATGAGGTTTTGAATGCTATTGGAATCACTGACAGCCAGCAGGTGCCCATAGTTTGGCGATATATTATGTTTTATTATGTCCAGTAATGTATGTTCAGACAATGGAGATGTTAATCTTGAATTCATAGTCTGCATTTCTAATATGTAAAAATGCAGTGACTGGCCTGCTGATTGTCTGTGCTCCCTAATTGCTTTTTCTAAGACATAGTCACTATCAATAGATGTGAAGAATGATTTGAACTGATCTTGTAATTGTGATAATGAAGTAACCTCCTCGCGTATGTGCCTATAATAATCTAGAGCTTTGCCACTTAATAAATCGGCGAAAAATTTAAGTATCTTATGTTCTGGCGTGTCACGACTACGCCTACAATCGTCTATCCTGAGAAAAAAATCCGTTACATCTGAATCTCCAGAGAATCTTAAATTCCACGACCGTAAATTGTCTTCACGCAATACATGGATGACGTTCTCATTACCGACGGATCCCTGGTTTTGTTCACGTCTATCTAACAGTTGTGCGTTGACTTGAGAAACCAAATTTGGTGCTCCCAAGTTATACTTGTCAGTTAAAAGTGTGTTGCCTTGATGGCCTGAGGTAGACGGTGCAGATAATCGCGTAGTGAATTGTCCTCGCGGTAGGGTATTTACATATGATGGTTCATATCCAGTCGGGTCTTGAGTCGTTGTTGTCTCTGTCGTGTATTTAGTATTGTGAAGTTCATGGTATTCTTCCTCCTTGTCAGACATGTTTGATATTAAAATGCGCTAATGGTAACCAGGAAGAGTGTTAAAAAGTTTTATTACTTCTGCGTTGAGAAGTGTTTAAATTAAAATAATAATTATTATTAATTCAGCTCTGCAAATGGCAGAATGCTGTAAAAAAATTAATGGCAGATACTATGCTATATGTTCATAGTACTGGCCTATCATTAATTATAAATAATATATTACTCTCCTGAATGCATACATGAGCGCACTTCATACCAATATGATTATTAACTTACAGATTTGTTGTTGACATTCTAAATACACATTAATATCATGACATGGTCACACTATCATTTCTTATTAAATTGTAGTATGAACAATTCATGTAAACATTCCCTGTTCTTACATCAATCCCAGTGCGATTGAAAAATTAAATGACTGAATATATTTAATTTTAGCCCAGGCGCCAATTGTAGCGAAGTATAAAAAAAGAGTTATTGCGAAGTGTATAGCTTAAATTGTTACTTGTTAAGCTTAATTTAATCGCTACAAAGTGTATAAGAAAGTTGCTCGGATTTCAGTCGGATCAAGACATTAGACCATTGGTTCAAGGACCTCTTGGTTTTATCTAGGGTTGATGTAACTACAGGAAGTAAATAGAAAAGGCCAGAATATTACAATCGATACATTTAATGTTTGCTTACGAAATCGTTAATAGCACCCGCAGGGTGACTCTAGGCGTTAATAGCTAGTCAAGGATAATTACAGATCGCTAGTTATGACTACGCGGGAGCTCCCATAATATAGAACGTACGCGGATACGCGACGCGAGCGAATACCTGGCCAGGACGGTTTAAAATGAAAGGTCACTCACGTTATAGGTCCATGAAACCGTACGGTGCGTCACTCACGCTTGTAGATCACGCGCAGAAGCTGACGATAGTGTCATCGCTAGTCGATTCGTCAAACCGACAGGAGACGTGGCGTTGGGGAGAGTAGCGTCGTCTCGTTGCGTCTCGCAGATGGATCCCTTGACGTCGCGACCGACGCGGCCGCGGCCAGACAACTGCGACGGCGTCGCCTCGTCGCGAGCGCGCCGAATCGCACTCAGAAGTGAGACCCTCCTCTGAGGTCTCCGGTGATCAGGTGTTGGGGGGAACTGCGTAAAGCACCTTGGCGTGCCTGTCCACGCCGGTCCCCTTGAGAGCGCGATCGTCGCAGGCGCCCTCAGGGCGAGCGCGTGGGCAGGTCGCGAGCCCACAGTCCCAAGAAAGCCCGCATCCTTCGGTGGATATGGCTTCGGAACCGATCACAGCGCCATCAGAATGGCGCACGAAATCACCGCGCACATCACCCACAGCACTAGCACAAAACTACACTATGACGACATACATCTAGGGCATTTAGGCCCTACCGTTTATCTAAACATGTCGGACGGGGAAATACATGTGCACGGGCGCGGCAGGCGGCCTTACGCCTTCGCGTTTAGGAGAAAGACCACGCGGTGGCTTTTCCCTCCAAAGGTCGTGTCGGATCTGTCAAGTCGAACCAAAAAAGGTTAGTCCACGGCTGACGCGTTTTCGATACACGCTTCGATATACGCGTCAAAGTTATGCTTTAGTATCGCAAATCAACGCACCTTTAATTAATTCCTAATTTATACGAAATGCATACGTATTCCAATAATGGTTATTTTTATGTAATCTAAATTTAATATTATTGCTATTGCGAACTTAGCGCGCGGATATTGTACCACTCGTCGTAAGCGCGAAACGGAACGGTTTTTGACAGGTGAATTGTCAAACTACCATCGCATCAAAATATGACTTACCTTAAATTAATTTGTTAATGTAAATCTTTAAGTTCGCATTAATTCCGAAAACTAATGATACAAATGAATGGAGCTTGTCGTGACGAGCATTTTGGTATGCGGCTTTAATGGTTTTAATCCAAGAAAAGTGGTGTAATTGTGAAGTGAAGTTTGCCAAACACACGACATGATTCTTCGGATCTAGCAGTGATTGTATACGCTACTGTCCTTAAAAGAGGCGTAGTCCTTAGAAGTAGCGAAGCTACAGAACTTAGGGCCCTTAAAACCACTCCACTGTTCAAAGCAATAAAATATCTATGCAGACAACTTAAAGCAATTCTGGAATAATATATTTAGGATATTTATGGTTTCCCTTAATTTTTTTCACTAATGTCACTTCTTAGAATGTGGCATTCGTTTACTAATAAAAAAAAAAGATTGTTTTAGATATTGATGCATGTTATTTAAACTATAGTAGGTACTATGATAATACGGTACGATTGCCATCTCATCCCCCTCTCTGTAGACAGTTAAAATGTAAACTTTTACTTTCTAAGTTTCTACACCAACTAAAATTGAATCACCTAAACTTAATACCGTTTCCCCGTATTTTGAAACTCACAAAACCTACTGCCACACCACTGTAACCTTCCTAACTTATTCTACCAGAATAGGTGTACTTGTTTTACAATGACTTCTGTCATAGAGGAAAACAAAGCAATCTTAGTGACAGGCATAATCTGTTGCTGTCTAACTTCGCCTGTATATTACTACTACCTGAGCATAATAAAAGGATAACCGTCGATGATGTTAATATTCTGTCGTTATAATGTATAAACGTAAGTGCATTTTTTTTTCTTTTCTATTTCTATACTTAGTTTACCAAGGAATGAAACAGTTTTTAGCGTAACGGAGGTAGTCCGGACGTTTAAACGGTTAATCATGCGTGCTCATCTTGCCAGGGCACTCCCTGGAGATAAGCACGTTTGACATGTGTACTGGAACAAGGCACCTGCCTTGTCCGTTTCATTGCCTACCTAAAAGAAAGCTTACTCGACTTAAGCTAACGTTGCTAATTAAAATTAGAAGGCGTCAATATTTGGGGCTTTGAAATAAATAATTTATGTTTTCAAGCTATTCAAACTATCACTATGTTATGGGGATAATTAATGCAGCAAACAAATAACATTTAAAGTAATATATTACAGGTTTAGTTAGTGAGTAATTCATGATTTTCTTGATTTTATTGTTCTGAATATGGGTTAGCATTCTATCAAATAACTGGTGAATATTAGTATAATATGAGCACATATTAAGTCTTAATCGTTATTTGTAATACAAGGTTTTAGCTATATAGTTGAAATTATCTTACAAAGAACAAACCTGAAGAGCATAACCTATAAATCAATAAATGTTACTTAAATGTGATTTATCTTAGAGTTATGATATTTCTTTCTAATTGACATGAATAATGGAGTAATGTAGTATACTATAATACATATGTTATCATTGAAACATCCGTTAAGTAGCGAAATATATACATTGTTGTAAGACTGGATTCAAGGGAGATATATTGTATTTTTATCAATTAATTTAGGCTGTGGGCCAAATCAGCTACTTTGTTTAGATAAGGGGATGAGAGATGTATTCTAATTCAACTCCAGATTGATTAATTGATCATTAATTAACCATGTTTCAGTATAATATTAGGCTTGCAATGCTAGGTCAGGTCATTCGTGTAGGGATCAAAGATGCATTTGCTACGTGTCGGACATGGTCATTGCATTCAATTTGGGAATTTGTACTTTAATTATGATAATAATTTTAGGTTAGTTTTCTATAATAGTGCATAGTTCGTCATAAATTCGTGATTTTGGAGGTAGTTACATCTACTGAGCCGAGCAGAGCTGACCAATTTACCCGCTAATTTCTTAGCATTTTGTAGGATTTAGACAAAGGATTGTAACAGGCTAGAGTTGGGGGTAATTAGGCTACAAGCAAAATTAAACCTTATTACAACTGTCATCGTATTTAAAGTCGAATGAAATAAGAAATCGTATGATACTGGGCGATTTGAGCCTATATAAGGCAATGTTCACCCCAGTTCGGCCTCTTTCGTCGTACGACAGTCCCCGCGGAATCACCAAGAAGGCCACCTACGTTCAGCACCGTCCAGTATATACCAGCACGTGGTAGCAGAGCTCTTTCATCGTACGACAGTCGGCGAGGTAACACCAAGAAGACGTTCTACGAGCAACGATGTCCAGCACGTGGTAGCAGGGCGCTCTTTGGTCATACGACAGTCGGCGAGGTAACACCAAGAAGACATTCTACGATCAACGGTGTCCAGTACATACCAGCACGTGGTAACAGGGCTCTTTGGTCATACGACAGTCGGCGAGGAAACACCAAGAAGATATTCTACGGGCAACGTTGTCCATTACCAGCACGTGGCAGCTCAACTAGGCAAGATATACCTAGGGGGGTTTGGTAAGATAGTAAATCATTTAGTCTAAATATGTGATAGACCTTTATATATTTTAGATTAGGGTGTCTAATCATATTTTGTCCCACAGGTTAATATTTTATGGGTGAGTTGTTACTCCTTACTTAAATTCTAGTGCTATTTTATTCATGAAATGTTCGGGTATTGATAGCGAATGCTTAGAGTATTTATGCATACAGTATTTAAAGATTTATAAACGCTTGTTAACCAATTAAAAGTTAATAATTAACTTCAGTAATTATTCATCGGAAGTGTAGATTTCGTCTTATATAATGAATGGGAGATTCTCTTTAGAAACTTAGTCTTAATTACCACTGGTGATCTTGGGCTGGTGAGACTTAGTTTCTTCAATGTACTCTGCGGTTGACGCCAGCCAATAGGGTTTCACTCGCTAAGAGGTACGCTGCTGGAATAGTGGAGGACACATCAGTGCCAATTTCATGTTACGTGTTAACCAGAGTGTTGCTATTGAGAGCAAGCAATGGTAGGCTCGCTCTTGTGGCTTGCCGAAGTTCAACAGCGGTCAATAGTCGTATTGAAGACAGGCAATGACTTTAACAAGCCATGCGGCTTGGTTGTTCAACAGTCTTCAATATATGAGCTCTTGGTTAAGTATTAGGAACAGGCAATGACTAAGCTCTTGTGGCCTGGTTGTTCAACAGTCTCTAATACATAAGCTTATGTTTAATATAAAGATATGTCATTTCATTATCCAATAGAGAACTGTTTCATTCATTATTGATTATAATATAGATTTGTTTCTATGTACGCTCATACTGGATATACTATTAGAACACATCAATGACAATTACTTGTTCCGGTTAACCAGAGTGTTGCTATTGAGAGCAGGCAATGGTAGGCTCGCTCTTGTGGCTTGCCGAAGTTCAACAGCGGTCAATAGTCGTATTGAATACAGGCAATGACTTTAACAAGCCATGCGGCTTGGTTGTTCAACAGTCTTCAATATATGAGCTCTTGGTTAAGTATTGGCGACAGGCAATGACTTTAACAAGCCCAGCAGCTTGGTTGTTCAACAGTCTCCAATACATAAGCTTGTTTAATGTAAAGATATATCAATAAGGAATTCCAGTAAATGTGAAGCAGAGGCGTGGTGTATGATTTCCGGTGGTCAGACTTCGGATGCATTGTCGAATATTATAAATGTGTAACCGACTAATAGATGCAAGGAGTTGCATTACGGCTCTGGTAATTCTAAATTGAAGATTACTTATTCTAAATTGAAGACGAAGAAGATGGGTCGTATTCATTTGTAAATAATACTTCTTTAAAGTTTTAGTAATTATTGAATTATATAATTAATTATATCATCTCTGGGCGGAGTAGTAAGGTTACTATTGGGACTGCAAAAACGTTTCAATTTAATTTAATTCCAATTACTCTTATGTGTACTTTTCTGTTCTAGTTCGTCAAACGCTCACCTTTTGAAAAGATTTCTGGGACTACATCTCACAACGCGGGGTCACCACTAGACGTTTACGATCAATTATGGTCAAATCTTACAACGGAGCAAGCTACGTTTCATCAGTATTTTTAAGTATTATTTTGTAACAAGTAGGTTCAGTGCTAACCTTTTTCGTTCTATTCGCCTTGCTTTTGGGTTAGCAGTCTTAGGAGCCAAGGCGGATTCTAGTCTTGAATTCATTGGGGTAAATAGACAAAGATTCTCTAGCTTTCAAATAAAATAAATCCACAGCCAATAAATAATATTTTCCTTTTAAACTCTCACTGATTGTTTAATTTCCTTTTTTCCTTTAGCTTTCACCCTTCAGATAGGGAAAATTTAAGCTTAAGTCTAGACTTCAGAAGTCGTTAGGTTTATATATTGCCATTAGGTAGGTTAGATTTACTACAATTTGGTTCCGTGACCGAAGGATTGGTGAATTTAGGGTTAAATTCATGTTTTAGTCGTGGCTTGCTCTGTTGTAGGGTTAACTTTTATATATATTTTATGTAAGTTGAACAATGGTAGGGTTAGTTAAATATTTTACTAAAAGCTTGCTCTGTAGTGGGTCGTCATACCCACAATTTGTTGCCGTAAAAATGGATAGAAAGGTGAGCGTTTTTAATTTTATTTTATCTTTGTTTTTAATACTGTTTTCTTTCAGAAAATTTATTTTATTTCTGTTATTAATATTATTTCTTACAGGTTCTTATTATTTCAAGAGTTTTCCATGCGGGGGGCAGGGAAATTGTAGTTTTCTTTGTTGAGTTTTGATTTACATCCTTCAATTAATTATGCTAGGATTTGCTGTTGTGTTGGGTTTGAAAGTCCTAGTCTTAGGTTCAATTCTGTGCATAAATAGTGTTTAAAATTGTCTAGGTGCTGTTCTCTTAATTCCCTTAGAGTATTCAAGTGTTTAAACCGCCGCGTGGTCGTGTCGGAAATTTCCCTTCGATTTTCCCAGGCCACTCTCCAACCGCGCACTCCTATCGCTTTAGTGGGCCGGCCTATAAAGCCACAGCCAGGTCGGGAAAAAAAATTAGTACGAGGTAAATAGGTACCTACCTACGACCTACGTGAGATTTGTAAGATTGGGGGGCAGTTTAATTAATTAACATTAGATTGTAACGCACTACGTCATTAGTTCGAAACAGGTTCTTATATAACTTTATGTCACACCTGGCCATAAAGTGGCCATTATCGCACGCTCCGCCCGCGAAAAAACCCACTTCCTGGAAAGGGGGCGACATAAAATTTTGTACTTACCACGGGTGATAATAAATAAAGCCTCAGATCGCATATTTATCGCCCTTGCCTTCGGCTCGGGCGTAAAATACCTGCGATCTGAGACATTCTTTGTTTTATCGCCCTTGGTAAGTAATGTACTATTTTCAAACATCTACAGCATTCGGTTGTTAGTAGAAAATATGTAGTATCAATTTCATCATTAAACACTCAAAGCGTGCGTTTTTCAAAAACTCGGGTTACAATAGGAAGTACTTAATGATTAAGTCTTAAAAGTAAAATCATAATACATATTTTTAATCCGGTCACAAATTTGCACAATGCAAATGCAGTGCGTTAAATTCTATAGGTACGTTTCTTTTCATTCAGTAGACGCTTTAGTAGTTATATTGACATATTATTTTAACTTCATCCAATTTCAGTCTAATGGGGCAGGCGGCGCAAAGCTCTGCATAGATGGCGCCACTAGAGTTTGCCACATCTCGATTGATGCACATTTAACTTAAAAAATATTGTACGTTTAAAATACCGTTATAAATAATAATAAGTATTAAACTTTGTATCTTATTATTATTCTCTTTGGGATGAGACCTATGAACTTGATATTTGCTGATAATGTTTATTATTACGTATATTTTACGAAACACATACTAATATATTAATAATTAGTTTTTTTTTCAGAAATTTCCTCATTTTTCCCACTACAACCACCTTAATTTTGCGGTCCTTTTACTGATTGCTCGCGTTGCCGTAAAAGTGCTTTTAGCTGTGTCAGAGTCAGACGTCCGTATTTTTCATTTGGATCCATTTTATCGCGCTAAACGGACGAGTATATGTTTACGAAAATTTAACTGACACCCTTCTGTATAAACAAAACCTTTTGTATTTAAATGGCTTTGAAACATTAACCGACAGTGTCTCGACCTAAGATACAAAGTTTAATACTTATTATTATTTATAACGGTATTTTAAACGTACAATATTTTTTAAAGTTAAATGTGCATCAATCGAGATGTGGCATACTCTAGTGGCGCCACCTAGTGGCCATGTTTGCAGCAGCATGCCCCGTTGTAAGCTAGTAGGTATTTCTTTATTCGATTGCGCGGAGGTCCCTAGAAGAATCTCTTGTCTATTAAAAATCTAATGATTTGATTTCATATAGTAAATAACACGTTATTGTTTGCGCTAAAGATTCACAAATGAGGTACCTGCAAGTTGTATCAAGTTTATTTATCAGATGAGTAGTAGTTGTCATGAACGGCTTCGCATTCATATAACATCATGGGCCGTTAGAGCTTGAATCAAGGGTTTGCAACCTTTTTAAATTATAATAGTTCGGTTGTTACAAGTAGCAGGTATATTACGTATTTAATTAGACATTATGCTTAACCATATCTTGCCATTTAACACTTAAATTTTAGAATGACTAGATATCTATAAGAAAAGTAATCCTTTTGATTTATTCAGCTGTTATTGGCGAGTGGCTTCTATATAATGATAAAAGCGACACGATAGTAGCTAAGGAGAAACATTTGCATATATTTTGTTGTCTAAAATTTGTTTTTTCGGAAACGACTGTATTGATTACGATAGGCATAGGTATTCGCGAAAGGGTAAAACGAGATAAGTTCGTATATTAACTTAAATCTGAAACTAGGTAACAATTGATCCTTATATAAATAATTAGTTGTGTAAAAAAACATCTGTAACTTATATTATTCAAAATTCAAAATTCAAAATTCAAACATTTATTCTGCAAATAGGCCACAAGGGCACTTTCACATGTCATAATGTTAATGTACAATTTTAAAAAAAGTCTTACAATATAAGCATATGATCGATTTTTCATGAGAAAATATTAATTTACAATTTAAGAAATATATCAATAAGAATTTAATACATTTTTCATGTCAAAATATTAATTATCTATTACAAACATTACAATAATAGTAAAATTGAGAGATGTATAAGGTCTCAGTCTGAATAACAAAATTTAATATAATATCTCAAAGATGTAAATGGTCTCTGAGCGTCAAAATATTCTTAATAATGACTATTCTAACGTGCTTTGAGATGTACATGGTCTCAAAGCGTCAAAATAAAAATAATAAGTTTTAAATATAAAAGGAAAAAAAAAACAATTTAATATAGAGGTCTATCTCAGAGTCAATGTCAACAAAAACTAATCCATAACAGGGTGATGTCTCTCGTCAATCTCCAAGAGAAGACACTAGTATTAAAGTAGTTACTATGTCCTTGCAAGCATGAACAACCGGACTCCACAAACAGCACCCGATCACGAGTATGACGCGTATCTCAGCCATCGTCTCCCTCGACCATCTGTTAGGGAAGGTGGCGACCCGATCAACGACGCCACCGTAAGCAATAGTACATTACTTACCAAGGGCGATAAAACAAAGAATGTCTCAGATCGCAGGTATTTTACGCCCGAGCCGAAGGCAAGGGCGATAAATATGCGATCTGAGGCTTTCTTTATTATAGCCCGTGGTAAGTACAACATTTTATGTCACCCCCTGGCCAGGAAGTGGGTTTTTTCGCGCGCGGAGCGTGCGATAATAGCCACTTTATGGCTAGGTGTGACATAAAGTCCTTTAAGCGAGCATGACATTCAAGCTGGCGGACATTGATGATAGCAAAGATTAAAGCGACTTTTCGGCGAGAAACAGCATCATGTTAAATAGAACGTAACGCAACTAGTATACAAGTACAAGGATTTACGCTACGATAAACATAGGTGTATTAAATCTAACAATATTAAACTACAACTGGCTTAATAGTACATTACTTACCAAGGGCGATAAAACAAAGAATGTCTCAGATCGCAGGTATTTTACGCCCGAGCCGAAGGCAAGGGCGATAAATATGCAATCTGAGGCTTTCTTTATTATCGCCCGTGGTAAGTACAACAATTTATGTCACCCCCTGGCCAGGAAGTGGGTTTTTTCGCGCGCGGAGCGTGCGATAATGGCCACTTTATGGCCAAGAGGCCAATTCTCGGTTCGCTCGAGATGATGTCTATTCGAGATATCTCGAAAAAAAATGGCGGATGTCGATCGAAAACCAATTTTGCGTATTCTCGAAATCTCACAGTCGAGATATGTCTACTCCCAGCGTTCGAGATACATCGAGTGGTCAGTAGCGATCGAGATGGTTTCATCACTATTTTTTTGACATTTGATCTGTCGATGGCGGGAAATATTGACAACTTTAAGTGGGTTTAAAGCAGCAAAAGGTAAAAAAAAAAACTTTTTTCGCCATCTATTCGCTTTTATGATAATAAGCAAATATGTCGGTCTATTTAAATAATTTAATAGCCAACGCGGTGGACGTCGCAGAAGTTTTAGCGGCCGAAGATGCGGCGCGGGGTGCGCGAGGCAAACAGTGGCGCGAAAACGCATTTGAAATGCGGGACGCCGCGTTTGTGAAAAAATTCAGACTTGCAAAGAGCCTTGCGCAAAATTTAATAACAGAACTGGAGCCGGTAATCGTCCGGAATACCAGCTACGATCTCCAGACCAAAGTAAGCGCAATAATCTTTCCTACTTAACTAATAAATAATAGGTATACCTCTTACACTGATTGTACCTTAGGTAGGTTATATGAGAACACAATATTATTTAATTTCAGGTTTTATGTGCTTTGCACTTTTTTGGTCACGGATCGTACCAGACACCAGTGGGGCAGCATATTAAAATCAACATGTCGCAACCCTCAGTGTCACGGTGCTTCTCTGAGGTAGTAGATGCGTTAAACCACCCGAATGTGTTTGGCCGATGGGTCAGATTTCCTAACAATTTCGACGAAATGAATAAAATTGTCAGAGAGTCAGTATTTTAATTATTTCTCTTATTATTTGTTATCATTACTTATAATAAAGCTAAAAATATTTAACATTATGTTTTTCGTCAGATTCTACACTATGTATGGCGTCCCAGGGATAATAGGGGCGTTGGATTGCACCCATGTTGCAATTGTGCCACCAAACTCATATGAATACGACGAGAAAAGTTATGTGAACAGAAAAAATTATCATTCTGTTAACACGCAGCTGGTATGTATTGCAAATAATATTTTAAATGTGCACTTGTTTATGTAACGACTTCACATCAGGATGAATATTATCTATAAATATTATATAACTAGGTGACATTCAAAAAGTATTCTGTAAGCTTCTATTTTGAATAAAATATTTTGAACTTTGAACTTGTCTTCATCCTAGATTTGTGATGCGGAGCTACGCATTTTGAATGTGAACGCTTTGTTCCCTGGCAGTACCCATGACTGCCACATATGGAACTGCAGCCAAGTCAGGCTATTAATGGAGGAGCTATATCACGGAGGCCATACAAATTATCACTTAATAGGTGAGTTGTAGTTACATGTTTTTTGCTCTTCATCTAAGTCTCCTTAGTCGTAGAAGTGACATAGGTAGGTAACTTACAATACCTATTTGTAAAAAAACAGTGGGGTTTTTCAAAATCTTTTAATTTAACTTGTTTCTCAGAAAAGAAACGTAAGATGAGCAAGTCTTACAGACGCATACCAAATACATATTATGTTATTGACTCTAAGAATCATATGTAGCATTGCAAAATATACATATGTTAGCAATCTTCAATATTTAAAAAACCAATTTATTTTCAGCTGACAGTGGATATGCACTGAGGCCGTGGTGCCTAACTCCATTCAATAACCCCGATCACGACTCTACTGAGGCGCGATTCAATGAAGCGTTTAAAAAGGCGAGGTGCAGCATTGAACGGTGCAACGGCGTTTTAAAAGGCCGTTTTCGTTGCCTTATTAAGGACAGAGTGCTGCACTATGTCCCTAATAAGGCGACGAAAATAATTAACGCGTGCACGGTTCTGCACAACATGTGCATCAGCAGTGCAGAGGACGTCCCTCTCCCGGACATGACCGACTTAGACGACGAGCAGCTGGGTATTCTGCCCCACTTGCCCCTGCCGCCCGCCGGCGCCGGACAGCTGGCACCCGCGCCCGGTCCCGGCCGCATCAACACGATGCTGCTTCAGGCTCGCAGGAAGCAGGCAAATATTGTACAAAATTACTTCGCTTAAGCTTGTACAATATTGTATATATATTTAAGTAGGTAGTATAAGTTTGTATATATTTGAAGGTGTACTGATAACGGGAAAAATAATATAAAAATTATCTTGAGAGTTTTTCATACAATTATTGTAAATTTAAAATAGATAGATTTTTCATACCTTATCAATAAGTACAAATATTGCTTATTTATATGCGATATACTTTACTAAACTTAGCACTCAGACTATATTTATGATGTGTAGAAATATATTCTAGGCGGAAAATAGCTACTTACCAAACTATAAGACCGCCAAAAACACTAATCAAAACATCTCAATTTTCGAGACCATAAAAAATATGGCGGCCGTTTTCTGAAATTACAGACTTTTCGTCTATAAACCAATGTAAGGCTTATTTAATATATAGAACCGTTAACATTTTAAGAACGAATATGAAAATATATTAAATTTTCTTGTGAAATAAGTCTTAACATTATTATAAACTAGCGGCCCGCCCCGGCTTCGCACGGGTGGTCTATTTTTTTTTACCTAATGTTTTGATGTAATTACCCACTAAACTACCCTATATACTACTACAAACGACGTTTCTCTAGTCCCTCATTTCGAATATTACTCGTTTTCCATACAAACATTCAACCCCCCTTTTTGAAAAACGCATTTTTTAATATTTTATCTAAGATTAGCCGTGTCTACCCGCGAAGTATGAAGTCACTCACTTTAAAATACTCAGCTTGCCTTTACAATGTTACAACCCCCTTTTCATCCCTTCAGAAGGTGAATTTCCAAAAACGCTGAAATTAGTTTTCTTATAACTGAATGCTTGGTCTATAAACAAAGTTTCAAGCTCCTCGTTTAAAAAAAAATGTGCTCCCCATACAAACTTTCAACCCCCCTTTCACCCCTTTTGAGGCCGAATTTCGAAAAACGCTGAAAACTGTTTTCTTCCATTTTAATGCTTAATCTATTACAGAAGTTTCAAGTTTCTATCTTAAAGATAATTTTCTTCTCCATATAAAATGACCACCCCCTTTAAACCACCTAGGAGGATGAATTATAGCCTATGTCCTATTCTGATGTTTAAGCTACTATACTGGAAAGTTTCATAGAAATCAGTCCAGTAGTTATTGAGATTAAGTGGAACGTACATTCGCACAAACTTTCACGTTTATAATATTATTAGGATTAGAATATACCTACAGTTAAATAAATCTTGAATTCTTTGTTATGTACGATGCATTTAAGGGTTAACAGACAAATTAGACAAAACAACTTCTTAGTTAGTTTTTTTTAATTCTTAATAAATAATTGAACGACCTATGAGTTTTATTTCTTTCACATTAGTATAGGTAGCTGTGGGCCCCTAACGAGATTATTAAAACAAGCTAGGTATATTCATATTAAATTATAATTAGCGTTAAACATGGCACAAAATAATAGAATCAGTAATTCGATACAATGAAAAATAATTCGTGTCATAAGTGAATTTTGGCATAGGAGCCAACGGGTCGGAAGGAGTGTAAAGATCATTATTTTTGTTTTTCGTAAAAAACTCAAATTACGGTGGACCATAGCGAAAAATGTTCTTAGACGTAGTAATCTAAATAAAATTCTCTAGAAAAAAAGTTCTACGCACTTTTTTGCTAAGATGAATATTTGTGTAGAAAGTATTGAACCTTTTTTAAGATAATTATTTTATGTAGATTTAATATTACTATATACTAATTATGCCAAAATTCACTTATTATACGAATGATTTCCACCAAGGATTCGTTAGGTGAACTATGAAATAAGAGCGCAAACTGAAATTAAAAACCTAATTTCTCACTTATGTTTTTTAAAATCGCAGTTTGCGATCTCATTTCCGCGATGACACTCTCGTAAAATTTTTTTTTTAACTGAAGTTTTTCTTCCATTACTCTCTGCATAGATTCGCTCACAGCTAGGCTGCGGTCGAGGCGTCTGACTGCCGCTCTTCTTTTTATTTGTTTGGGCCTTATAGTTGAGCGATTCTCTGGAAAATTAAATACGAATGCAAGTAATTTATATAAACTTGAAAATAAAAACCGGCCAAGTGCGAGTCGGACTCGCGCACGAAGGGTTCTGTACCATTATCTATAAAAACGGCAAAAAACATGTCTGTTTTATGGAAGCCCTCCTTAAATATTTATTTTACTATGTTTTTAGTATTTATTATTATAGCGGCAACAGTGAAAATTTCAACTGTATCACGGTTCACGAGATACAGCCTGGTGACAGACGGACAGACAGCGGAGTCTCAGTAATTTTAGGGTCCCGTTGCGACCCTTTGCGTACGGAACCCTAAAAATAACAAAGCGGAGGACAGTGGTGAATCCAGGAATTTGGTTTGGGGGGTTATATAATTATGTATGACCAAGATTTATATATATCGAAGTTCGAAAAAAGTTTCTTTTGTGTTACGTCAGCTGTTCAAACCTACAAACGAAGTATCCAACATTACAATACTGCAAAAAATAATTGTTTATTTTTAAATACATTTCAATTCTCTGATTACAAAGCTGGGTCAATCCACAAACCAAGTGATGGTGAAAATACCTTTATCTGCATTAGAGGGTCTTGTCGGGGTCGGGGAGCCGGTCTTGTCCTCGTTACCAGTAGTTTCGGGGACTGAAAGAAAAATCATCCATGTTATAAACAACTAACGCAAAACAAATCGAGTAGAGAACTCACCATAATAAATGTGACATGAAAAAATTATTTTAAAAAATCATGTTCTATGCATCTAGGCTTACCCTTGTTTATAACTATTCCTAATTTCAAATCGATTGCATAAGTAGTTCTTGAGATATTTAGCAATGTGGCAGATAGACAGACAAGGCTGTCGAAACCACAAGGGTTCCTTTTTTTACCATTTTGTTACGGAACCCTAAAAAATTTTGCTTTAGTTCACGGTTTTAGCTATGCATTAAGGTCATATGTACTTAAACGGTTTACAGAGCGCAATTCAATCTCAAGTTTTCATTAAATGTAACATTTGTGGAGCGGGCGGCCGAGCTTTGCTCGGCGTTTCCCGGGCATGAGACCTAGCTAGATCGATTGCTCATCCCCGAAAACCCCCACATACCAAATTTCATCAAAATCGTTAGAGCCGTTTCCGATATCCCCGAAATAAATAATTAAATAAATATATATACAAGAATGGCTCGTTTAAAGATATATAATATATATATATATAATATAAGATAAATTAAGACAAATTTCCACAATATTGCAGGCTACTAGAAGTACAGTAGATTATAAGATTTTAAGCTCACATGGTTATTTAGATTAGAATTACGATTAATAACGGGATATTTACCATGTAAACAACACATACACATACATCACACACACACACATATACAAATATACATGGTAGATATCCCGTTATTAATCGTAATACAAGTGTAATTAACTATGTACCAACTGGAATTAACTATGTAACAAGCGCAGTAGATGTAAAGTTTGTAAAAAACATTATTATACCTTGGTATGTTCGGGTCTTTCCCAACACTGTTGGCATGCTCCTTGTGCCAGGTGGATCTAAAAAAAACAATGAATTTGATGATCTATGGGCATTATTGGACAGACGGACGGACGGACGAATTAATGGACAGACTAATCTGACTAATATATACTACTGAGACAGATTGAGGGACGAATAATGGTAGAGTTGGTAAATAAGTAAAGAATTTTTCTGCACCAGTGTGGTTCTTCTTTCTCATGTGACGGCATCAATTAACTTAAACTAGGTGTGTCTTATTTTTCCAATATTTTGCCACTTCTATCTCATTTGTAGTGAATTGTATCTAGTAAGTACTTATATATGTCATCTATCGAACTTGTAGGCGCAAGACAGTATTAAATCATCATTGATCTATTCAGTTGTTTGACTCCTCTGCAAAACATTCAATCTTTACACCAGTGACCACTTGGAAAATTAATTCAAGCTGCTTTTAAGTACTGTATTATTCCATTATTATGAAATGTGTATCCATAAAATGTTATGCCATTATGCAAGTTGATCAAAATCAAGTTTCATCAAAAAGGTGAAACTAAAGGCTGCACGAACCGCACGGGCCCGAACCCTTCTACTACCGCGCTCAATGAAATCTTTATAACATCTGACATGTGACAGAGATTTAAATGAAAACTTTAAAAAAGTACCTTCATATAGCGTTATGCTGCATGTAGCTGCAGCAGCTGCAGGAGGTTTGGCAGGACTTGAATGATCTAAAAATTACAAATATATATAGTTTTAAATTTCGATAGGTATAGAGATGGGCATTATATTCCTGGTACAGTCAAGTGCAAAAATATGTATCGAGTGTATCCTCTCATAAATATGGTACTAAAACCTTAATTCACCGACATAAGAGCTATGGGACATATTTTTGAGCAAGTTGTATGCACTCCATATTTTTGCACTTGACTGTACAATGCATATTACAATACAATACAAGACAGAGGTAGAACATCAGGCGGTCTTATCGCTAAAGAGAGATCTCTTCCAGACAAACTTAAAATAATAAGTAACATTAAAATAATAAGTGATTGTCTCTTCTGTTTCATACTAGAAATTGAACCCAATTTCATTAAAATATTAATTAAGTGCTTCAATTTATATTGTAGTAACCTTACTACAGTATAGTGACCTCACTAAGGTCCCATTTAGGCTAAGAGACATATGGACAGGTGAATGGAATCTAGACTGGCAGGCAGTGGCGGATTTGCCCTAAGGCCCAGCAGGCCCGGTATTAAATAATGTTATATTTGTAGTAAAAAACATACCTACCTTCATTTATAAGGTGAACCACTTTCTTTGCTTCGGCCTTCATATAGGCAGGCATATCTAAAAAAATAGGTACTATTTGAAATGAATGCTTGGCCAATACAAACTCACATATAACATTAATAGTTCCAGCTAGTAAATAGAGACCATTAGTAAATATGTACCACAGTATTTAATATAAAATTTAATATGGCAGACATTAGTACATTGTGCATTTAGCGAGGTAAGTAGGTTATTACTTATTACTAACGAAAGTCTAATAGAAGCCCGACGCCGAAGGACTTTTATTGACTTGAGTTTGTTACCCTTACCACCCGTGATACACACAATGTTTTTCATCACATTTGCCACGAAATAACAGTTCCTATAAAAAAATAGAAAGAAATATGCATTATGCAACAATCTTGCAACATTAAATTCGGCAAATTAAATTATGAATGTGTCACAAAGTTCACAAACTACTTAGGAGATACTAATGTGTCAACTTTTCCAAATTACGTCTTCCATAGATAATGCTAATAACTGCGTTTCGTTTTCAAACTTGACAGGCCGTACTCAGCCAGATTGTACCGATTTTCAAAATAAAATTTATAAACTTATTATAATAATTGCAATTCTTTTTGAAATAATATATTATACAGTTAAATGTGCCGTATTTATTTTATATAGCTACACTAAAATTATTCTGTAGCCAAGTTTTGAAGATCGGAAATAAACCTTGGCTGATTTTTAACCTCCTAAGTCTCTAATGAGGTGCGTGTGTGTTCGATATTTTAAAACTACACTTATAACTCCCGTGGGAGGTAAATCAGCCATCTCTATATACGTATGCGTGTAATGATACCGTTTTCGAGCAAGTGTAATGAAAATAAAATTACCGTCAAACTCCACAATGGACTCATTGCAGTCTTCATGTCCGTATAGTGCATTTGAGCTAATTGTGCTCAAAATTGCGAGGTTCTCCTCCGACAGGGGTGGTGCCGGAGGTCCTCCACCTGTGGAGGTAGAGGAATATCGACATGCAGCACTTTTTTTCTTGGCGGCCGCTTTCATATCTTGCCATGTCTAAAAATACAATAAATAATTAATAACCAACAGCTAGTTTCATCGACTAAATAAAACTCACTCACACTTTACCCTTACCCTTTGTCTGACGTTACTATACTACTCGTAGGCGTCAGTTACACGGTCAATATTATCATATCATATCGCGTGATAATATTGACCGTGTAACTGACGCCGTACCAACACCCCCTGGCTGTTATTTTTTATAATATTGTGATTGTGATTAGGTACCAAAATACACGCAATGATATTTATACTAACACAGAATGTCTTCTTCTTATTGTATTTAAATGAACTGTGGTACTTTCTAATGCTGAAACTTTGTTGAAACAGTTAATGCAAGGCTGGGAAAAAATATGTCTAAGAACTTACCTTACGCCAATCCTTCCACTCCTTCTTGGAGCCCGGGATACTATTAAGATGTTCCGCTATTCCTGCCCATCGCCTCTCGCCTTCTTTTTTTGTAAAGGTAGCCGAAAATTTTGATAGGCGCAGCTCCTCATCGGCTTCTATCAATTGAATCAGCCGCGTTTTTTGGGCGCTGTATGGGTACATCCTTTTTTTTGCTTCCATTGTTATTATAATAATATTAAATTTATGTTAGTCGTGAGCCGCGGCGGAACGGGAATGGCAGTTGGCGGGAAATATTGTATTGAATTGACAGCTTAAAAATATACCTATTAAAAGTTTACTATGCGTTCCATTTCACGTCAGTATATAAAAGCGCAGATATACATAAATATATTTGAAGTGTTATATCACCATATTTATTAATTAGATTATTGTAAATGAATAACGCTTTTGTTTTTCATATAAGAGATATTTAATTAAGTGGAAAACCTTATAAAATTATTTATTCATTTACACTCGATTGTAAAGTAACACAATCGAAAAAAATGGAACGCGTATTGCAATAGACATCGAGATCATCGTCCGACATAATCTCGACCGTGCCCCAGAATAAGACATTTGGCTGTGTTCGACATTTTGGTGAGATTTTTCGATAGACATTGCGTCAATCGAGATCATCTCGAATAGACATAATCTCGAGCGAACCGAGAATTGGCCTCCTGGTGTGACATAAAAGCATTTTTGTCATTTAAGAAATCGTTGACAGTATAATACGCTTGGTTTAGCAAATAACGTTTAACATAAGACTTAAATTTAGTGTTTGGCAAGTTAACTGTTTCGATAGGTATTTTGTTATAAAATCGTATACAGTTCCCCACAAACGACGTGCTAACCTTACGGAGACGACTGGCCTTCACTACAATCTTGTGTTTACTTCTAGTGTTGTAGTCGTGGATATCACTGTTAAGCTTGAATTCATGTAAATTTTTCCGTACATACATAATATTTTCAAAAATGTATTGGCATGCTACAGTAAGAATGTTTGCCTCTTTAAATTTATCTCTTAGCGATTCTCTGGTTTTTAGTCCGTAGATGGAGCGTACAGCTCGTTTCTGTAGCACGAAGATGGTCTGGATGTCGGCCGCTTTTCCCCACAACAGGATTCCGTAAGACATAACACTTTGGAAGTAACTATAGTACACCAGCCTGGCTGTTTCTACGTTAGTTAGCTGTCTAATACGTCTAACTGCATAGGCGGCAGAACTAAGTTTCCCAGCCAGAGTGGCAATATGCGCATGCCATTGCAGTTTTGAATCTAAGGTCATGCCCGTACACAGTATTTTCTTCAAATTCCAATTCATTATAACGTAGGCGCCTCGACGCCCGAACATCAGCGGGGCGCTACGTCACAGCGGGGGCAGCGCGCGGAGAGCGCGCGCACCGAGCCGGCCGCCCCACCACGAGGAGCGTATAAAACTCGCCGCGCCGTCGAACCGCCGGCAGTGTGAGCTACCGCGCGGTAGTGAGCACTGCCCCTCCTCCCTTTCCTCTCCTGGCAGCGGGGTTACCATCCTCGCTCCGCCGGAGAATCCCAGTCTTAGAGGACGCGGGGTTACACCTCGACGCCCGAGACACCTAGCCTTGGAGGCAGTGGGGTTCCGTCCCCTCGCTAGCCACGAGACTAGGCCAGTCACCCTAGAGTCCTCCCGAGGCTGTAAGGGCTACCGCCCTCGCGCGCCCAGGGCTCTAGGTTCCTATAGCCGCGAGGCGGCGGGGTTGATACCCTCGTAGCCCAGGCTTCCATACTAATTCGCACAACCGCCACTAACAGCGCCGTCCGTACTAACGTAGCCGTTTCCGTAACAATCTAGACTCGCGTAAATCCGACCGTAGAGTAGCTTTCTAATAGGTTAAGGTTTGGTTATCAATAAAGGGCGTAAAAGACCCATATTTGTTGTAGTTGTAAACTTGTGTTTGACTCTCGCTTCCCGCTTGATCCCTAGTAGAACCCCTGAGTTAGTCGGAAAACCCTCACAAGGGCATAAAGCTCGAGGGATTTGTATGTGTGCTCACCACACACATTACATCATCATCCTTTAGTTTGATCTTCGAATTGCTTATTTGCTTGACATTAGGTAAAGTGAATTTGATACACTTAGTTTTCTTAGAAATAAGTAGTAAATTATTTGCTGTAAACCAGTTCACAACAGTAATTAGTGCCTCATTAATAACACCATAGTTTTTCTCTTTCCGTCCTACTTTGAAGATAAGTGACGTATCATCTGCAAATAGCACTATATCATGTTTATGTTGCACCAGGTTTGGTAAGTCATTGATGTAAACTACGAATAGAAATGGACCCAGAATCGAGCCTTGGGGAACTCCAAGCGCAACGGTCGTCCCCGCAGATTGAGTTCCATTAATGACTACCCGTTGAGTTCTCTCCGACAGATACGATGATACAAGGTCAAGGGCACCATTTTTTATCCCATAATATCTTAATTTTCTCAATAAGTTCTCGTGATCAACGCAATCAAATGCTTTTGATAGATCACAGAACACTCCAATAGCATCTTGAGCCTCTTCCCAGGCATCAAAAATATGTTTGATTAGTACCACCCCGGCATCGGTGGTAGAACGACCTCTAGTGAATCCGAACTGATTGCTATTGAGCAGTTCATTGCGATTAAAATGGGATAAAAGCTGATTAAGAATAAGTTTCTCAAAAACTTTGCTTAGTGCCGGTAGTATTGAAATTGGCCTGAAGTTGGTAGGGTCAGTTTTTGTTCCCGACTTAAACAGCGGGATAATTTTACTGTGCTTCATTAGGTCAGGAAAAACACCGCAGTCAATACATTTATTGAAAATATCAGCTAGGAAACGTGCGATGGATTCTACAATGGAATGTAATACTTTCACTGAAAGGCCCCAGAGATCTTCCGTCTTCTTTAAATTTAATGACTTAAAAGTTTTTATTAAAGTTATGGGAGATACATAAGTGAAGGTAAAGATTTCTGTACATTCCATTACATTTGCTTTCAAAAATGATTCAGCGACATCTGGTGATGAGTTTAAAGCCTTCGTAGTCTCGATGGGCATGTTAGAAAAGAACCGCTCAAAATGATCCGCTACTTCGTAGTCGGAACTTACCAGAGTATCATCGATTCGTAGGCTGTAGTGAGGATCTTTCTTCTTACTTTTCCCAGTTTCAGTGTTGATAACTTGCCATACAGTTTTAATCTTATCACTGGAGTTCTGGATCTTCTTTGACAAGTAATCGACTTTAGCGGCGACACACATTAATTTGAAAGATTTCGAATAGTTCTTAACATCTATTACAATTATCTCTCACAAATATATTTCACATGCATGATTTTCTAACGAACTATTTTTAATGCATGGATCACGGGTTGTGAACCTCTGCTTCAAATACGCACGAGGTAACTTTCATTCATGCACTCGGAACTCTGAAATTAATTTGCGGTTATTTTCATTATATGTTCTTAGTTTTCAACACATGCGCATACATTGTTGTATGAATTTTAAGAGTGAAATTTATTACGTAGACGTAGATACTTGTAAACGAATCACTAAGGGCAATGTTTTATTTATTAGTAGGTAGTTAGATAAGAATAGCTAAATTGCATTCGCATTGGTTTGAAGTAGTAAGGTTACGTTGAAATTAGTTCTAACAATGAGTCATATAGGATATTGGTAATAGATTTATCGGTTTTTGCCAGCATTTCGATTTTGAATACTTATGCTAGTTGAATAAGTCGGAAACAGGCTAACTTAGTATCAGGTTATCCGGTTTTGTAAAGAAGCCATTATATTCACTAATGTAGCAATGTAAGTAGTCATCCGATTTTGGATGGGCTGTAGCTAGTTGCGTAGTATATGTTCTCGATAAGTGGGTAAACTATACAGATCTCATAAACGTAGAATAATTCGGGTACCCTACTGTTAGCGACGTGCTCAAATTGGGTTGTGCAAATTTGTATTTAGTATTAAGGTACTCTGATAAATTGTACACAGTTAGTTTTTAAGCCAAATTTGAAGGTAGATATACGTGTGACGCAGCGACATGGTTTTTAACGGTCTTGCTTGACGGGCGAGTCAGTCGTTCTCTGTCTATCCGCGCGTGACACACGTACCTACTGCTCTCTCATTTTGACAACGTGGTGTCTGTAATTTCGGATAATTAAACAGTTTCTCGTGTCTAAATCAGTGCTTTTTATTGTGGAACACCTACAACGTCTACATTTGGTCACTTCGACCGTAGTGTACGCCGTACGATTAAAAAAAACCGCAAATCGATGTACAGTTTAGCCGTTTGGCACACGCATACTAGAGGTCAAAACAAAATTTTTGACCCGCAGTTCCTAAAAAAAATTCCCTTAGGGGGGGAGAGCCGAGACATTCTTTTTTTTGTATGAAAAAAACAATTTTTTTTTTCAGAAACGTATCGTGTGTAGTATCATATGAAAGAGCTTTTTGAGGCAATTCTGAAAATATGCCACATCATTACATTTCAGCTATTTTTTTTAAATTAAATCAAAAATAATTTTCGAAACATGCCAAGTTTGAGGTCCTCCAGACACGATACGGCTGATTTTTGTTTTGTTCAATATACCACAAATGATACTTAATATCCTCATATCTAACCTCAAAAAAGCAATTTCGAAATGATTTTCGGTAAGTATTTTATTTTTATTTTTCAATATTACTAAGTGACACGGTTCTACTTTGATACCAATTTTACGTGATTTATGGAACTTTATTAATCATAAAAAAGTAAAGGTAAAGGGTTAAAGAGGTATTTCCCGTTGGATATATGGATACTACGTATCATTTTATGATTAATATGTAACGTATCTGTACTAAAATTCCATGAATCACGTAAAATAGGTATTGAAGTAGAACCGTGTCACTTAGTAATATTGAAAAATTAAAAAAAATACTTAATGAAAATATTTTCAAAATTACTTTTTGAGGTTAGATACGAGGATATCACGTATCATTTGTGATATACTGTATCAAATAAAAATCAGCCATTTCGTGTTTGGAGGGCCTCAAACTTGGTATGTTTCGAAAATTATTTGTGATTTATATAAAAAGAAATTGCTGAAATGTAATGATGTGGTATATTTTTAGAATCGTCTCAAAAAGCCCTTTCATATGATACTACACACGATAGGTTACTGAAGAAAAAAAAAAATTTTTCCATACAAAAAATAGAATGTCTCGGCACTCCCCCCCTAAGGGAATTTTTTTTAGGAACTGCGGGTCAAAAACTTTGTTTTGACCTCTAGTATCCGTGTGCCAAATGGCTAAACTGTACATCGATTTGCGGTTTTTCTTTGAAATTGGGCCTGTACGGCTACCACTACCGGATCTTATGTCCCAGACGCCGAAGAATATGGTGAACACTCGAAGCACTACGCGCAGGGAGCGCGAGAACAAAGAAAAACAGGATAGTCAAATCCAGCTACCAGGAACTTCTTCTCAGCCAACTAATGTAATTACGCAGAACAATGAGACTAGGGACAAGATGCAGATCCCCGCGTTTAAAATATCGGGTAGTAGTGTAAAGTCGGAACATGGCCGGCCACGTACAGCCGCTTCGCTAAAGGGGGCAAAGTCCAAGTCTTCATCATCATCTGTGCGAGCTCAAAAGAAACAGCTGGAACTAGAAGCGGCTCAAGAGAAGGCGCGTATCCAAATGGACCTCATCGACAAGAAGCTTGAGGCTGATTTGACCAACTTAGATGAGGAAGAAGAATACAGTCCACATGAAGATGACCACACCCACGTCTCCGACAAACACAGTGTAGTAGAGAAGTGGTTAGAACGAAGCCAGCGTGAATTTGAAACCGCCGTACAGCAAGCCCCCGATCATGGTAATCAGCCGGGCCTGCCGTGCCCGCCGGCGGCCGTCGACCCCGGCACCTCTAATGGAACGGTTCAAATGCTCGCGAGTGCACTTCAAAATCTAACCGCAACGGCTGCTAATAATAGGACCGAGAAAAGCTTGCTTAGCCGATTATGTACCCCCAGAGACCTGCCAAGTTACTCTGGTGACCCGTTGGAGTGGCTCCAATTTAAGCAGGCCTATGAAGAGCCCACCGAGGTGTGCGGATTCAGCCCGAAGGAGAACTTATGTAGACTCAGGAAGTGTCTCCACGGGCCGGCGAGAGAGGCAGTTTCAGCTCTAATGGTCAGTGCCACATCACCCGAGATAGTGATGAAAACCTTAGAACTAGTATGTGGCAATGCTGATTGTATCCTGAACCGGCTCACGCAAGGATTACGAAGACTTCCACCCATGTCAAATGAGTACAGCAAGGACATAGTGTCATTCTCAGTGAAGGTGCAGAACTTCATCGCAGCCGTACATGCAGTTGGCCGTAAAGAATACCTACACGACATAAGTATGGCCAATATTATTTTATCCAAGCTACCAGCAGTCATTATATCAAAATGTTCTGACTATAGTTTTCCTATAATAGCCGAAGGCAAGAAATCGCGCTTGGAAATACTCGGCGATTTTCTAAACAACGAAGCAGTTAAAATAACAACAACAGCGAACATTCACGCCACGGACCCGCGCAACGTCGGTTATCAACATCACCCGAGAAGCAAAGGCGATAACAATAACGCTAACCGCCAACAGTTTTAGTGCAATCGGCGCGCAGTGACAATAGTAAGTGTTTATTTTGCCACGGGGCAAAGCATATGTTGACAGACTGTAAGCTGTTTAAAAAGGCGCTGCGTAAGGACAGGTGGCGGCATGTCAAGCGCCATGGAGTTTGCTTCAAGTGTTTAGTGTCGCGCCATGACCGTGAAACCTGCCCCGCGCCGGCCTGCGACAAGGACGGCTGCGGCGAGGCCCACCATCGGTTACTGCATTATCCACAAGCGCGCAATCTAGATAAGGATGTTACGGCGATATCTCCCGAGCCGCGGGAAGAAGTCGAATCCGGCCCTTCTGCGGAAATAGTGACGCATATAAACTTAAGTGAGCATAAAGTTTTGCTAAAGGTAGTGCCGATAAATATACATGGACCTAACGGTATTATTACGTCAACAGCATTATTGGATGACGGGTCCAGTATTAGCCTAATTAGTAAGTCGCTCGCCGAGCGCGCCGGCTTGCGCGGGCGTACTGAGACCATGCGCGTAAGCGGCGCGTGGAGCGATAGCGATATAGTATGTACTTCCATAGTTATGTCTATTAATGTCTCTGGCTATAACGATCCTAACGTTTTTAATATAAATGTCCGAGGTGTAGATAATTCAAAATTCCTAAGCAAGATTCAAGGTCAATTGATTGTAGTAAATATGCTCACTTGCTAAAGTT
Organism: Cenopis cana; assembly: GCA_951800055.1. Classification (NCBI taxonomy): domain Eukaryota; kingdom Metazoa; phylum Arthropoda; class Insecta; order Lepidoptera; family Tortricidae; genus Cenopis; species Cenopis cana. The sequence goes on from CATOHG010000030.1 coordinate 75,511, forward strand.
AAAAGATAAACTAATGTTAAATGTAATGTCATGCTGTGTGCCCGAAGTATTAATTGGGCAGGATAATTATAATTTACTTGTGCCACTAGAAGTATGCGTAGGTAAACCCAATGAGCCGTCCGCTACGCGATCCCCCCTAGGTTGGTGCGTGCATGGATGTTGTTCGCGCGCCCCCGCCGCGCGGTGATCGCGCTCAGGCTGCCCACACCAGCCTGCTCCTGGCGGCGGCCGGCCCCGGCGCGCCCAACCCGCAGCTGAGCGCTCCCGACGACGCGCTCCGCGAACTTCACGACGAAGTAAGACGTTCCTTTTTACTTGACTCCTTAGGTGTGTGTAGCAAACCCCGCCAAAACAGTGAGGATGTGCGCGCCATAGCCCAATTGGACCGCACGGCTACCTTTGTTGACGGAAGGTGGCAAGTGGGTCTGCCTTGGCGAGATGAAAACAGTGCGCTCCCCGCTGACAGTTACCAAAACGCCTTAAAGAGGCTGAGAGGAGTCGAGAAGAAGATGGCGGCTGACAGTGAGTATGCTAAAAGGTACACGGAACGAGTAAATCATTTATTCCAAAATGATTACGCACGGGAAGTCAGCGACCCAATACCTACTTCTCGGCGTACCTACTATTTAGCGCATTTTGGGGTGGAAAATCCAAACAAGAGAAAATTGCGTCTTGTTTTCGATTGTTCATCAATAAGTAATGGCGCGTCCTTGAACCATTACTTACTTCAAGGTCCCGACCTGCTCGCGTCTCTGTTCGGCATTATGGTACGATTCAGGGAGAACAGATACGCTGTGGCCGGGGATATACGTGACATGTTTCTTAGGGTCAAAATAAGGCCCGAAGACCAGGACGCACTAAGATTTTTATGGAGGCCTTATTGTAAACAGCCAATTAAAACATACGCTATGACGTCACTGGTCTTCGGGGCAAACTGCGCCCCAGTCGCGGCTCAGTATGTAAAAAATAGGAACGCACAACGTTTTGTGTCCACAATGCCCGCCGCGGTTGCCGCTATCTGCGAGCAACACTATATGGACGACTACTTGGACAGTTTGCCAGACGAAGCCGCAGCAATTCAAATGGTCAAAGATGTTACTTTTATTCACAAGCAGGGCGGTTTCGAAATGTGCAACTGGCCAAGTAACAGTGAGGCGGTCTTGGACAGCGTACCAAAAGAAGCCTTAGGGCAGGCAGCGCTAAGGTTCATTACTGGCAATCCCGGCCAGGTAAACATTGAAATGAGAGCTCTTATTGTTTTAAATACTAAAAAATAAGTTTAACTTACGTAAACAGTAGTGAAGTACACCAAAGTGCAAACACAACACCTGTGGTTTGAAGACACAACTGTATCCGGCCACTCAGCACACTAATTAAGACCATTATAACTACGGTAAGAATTACACTGTAGCAGTTTACTATTTAAAATCACCGATAACGAATTATTTTTGGCAAAATAATAACGGTACTATGCCCGCCATAACAGCTGATTGGATGATATACGATAACTGACATTTATGACACAAGCGCAAGACTGCCAACATAATATTACCGCAAATGTGGGTTGCCAACGCTAAAGTTGCGTTCAGAAATTAATCGAATTAATTGTTCTAATGCACTAACACAGAGGGCGCCACTTGAGCGGCATATTATTTCTTTGATATTGTACTGTATATTATTAAAAGTCAAACATGAGTCCGGATAAGACTAATAAAAATGACTGTTTGAGGAAAACGGTGCTGAGGCCTAGGAAACCCTTAGATTCTGCTCAAATAACACACAGTGACGAAGAGGGTCTACATGACCACCAACTTTGTCTTAAGAAAATTAATGATAGCGACAAATTGATTTTAAAACTAAGAAAAGAAATTTTGAGCCTCAAGGAAAAAAATGAAGTATACTCAAACTTGTGTAGTACCGAGAAAATGGAAGAAATTATCACAGAGAACAATTTGCTTAAACAACTTCTAGCTGAATCCCAGCAAAAATATGAAAATCTTCAAGATCTATCAACTAAAAATAAGGACAACTGCACTATTGGATCTACTGACAATGAGGATATGGAAATCTTAACACCATTAAAACAAAAGATTAAGAAAAAGGAAGAGGAAAATCTATGTTTGGCCATGCGAATTGAAGACCTAGAGGCTGAAAACAAACAACTATTTGATACCATGAAAACGCATGACTTGCCTGTAAATGATTTTGATATTGACTTTACACAAAGCTTAAACAAAATTAAGGAATTGAAAAAGGATATTGCTGGTTACAAAAATAGGATAAAGAAACTTACCCGAAGACTAGGTAAAATTATAACTGAGCACCGCAAGCTAAAATCCAACCAAAATATACTAAAATCAAATACAATTTCGTTGAACAGAATTCATAGATCAATACAAAGTTTGCAAAAAGAAACGCTCGAGTTGAAGAAGATTGTTCACAACACGGGCAGGACCGAAGCAGATATGCAAAAAGCTAGTTTGGACCTTCCAGTTCAAAACACCGATAGCAATGAATACGCGGCTGAGAACAATCCGGATCACATACCTTCAAACACTCGAGACAAATCAAACACTCGGGACAAACCAAACCTGTTGTTAGTCTCAGATTTTCATGGAACTGAAATTATCTCTATACTATCTAGAATACGTCGTCGTGACTACAATTTTACTGCGGATATAATAAATTTGGGAACCACTGATAGAGTTTTGCAGAACTTAAAGGAGAAAACTGAAAATTTTACAAGTAAAGACTGCGTGGTAGTTATGTGCGGAGGTAGCGATTTCAACACGTATTCGCCATTCCAAACCACTGCCATAATTGAAGAAACTGTTAAGTGTCTTTCGCATTGCAATGTAATTGTATGCCACATTCCTAGCAGTATAAATGGGAATGCATCTAGTTTTAATTATTTTGTAAACAAAGTTAACAGTCTCTTATATGAGCGTTTAGGAAAATACGACTGTGTGTTTGTGCAAAATATTGACCGCAATTTATCTGGCATCGACTATAAAAGTGACGGTTATAAACTAAACATGAAGGGCAAGTATAAGTGCGGTTTGTTGCGCGGCTCGAAACAGACGTGCTTCACTGCATACTAGTATCGAATAACATTTTTATTCGCGACCGGCGCGACTGACGTCGCTGCCCCGTGTTACTTGCAATGAGCTCTAATCAACTCATAGTGAACGAATTACTGGCATTCATTCAAAATGCCATCGACACCATGGATGAAGTCAGCATCAGGCAAATCTGCAAATCGAGTTTCAGTGAAGACGACATTTGCAGTGGCAAGGCGCTACTCTTCCAGGCGCTCGGAAAAGTCGACCAGATGCCGCCCCGCCGGAGGGATGGGAGCGTCAAGAGTCTCCAGGACATCATCACGGTGTTCAAGGAGACCGACCCGGATAACGTGCCCGCTTTTGTTGCGAGGCGGCTGGACAAACTGCCGCCCGTGACTTTTGACCACGTCGATGTCACCAGGCTGCCGAAGGACATAACGTCTCTGAAGATGAGTTTGGCCGAGATGCAGTCGAAGTTGGAGGTGTCAAATAACACCATTAGTGAGTTACGTGCTGAGGTGGAGTCACTTCGTGACGCCGTCGTAGTAAGTAGGTCACGTGAGGCCACTAACTTCGACTCGTGTTCTAATGCGCGTGCGCCCGAGTGCAGTGTCGAGTCAGCGAGATGCGATGTGTCACAAGTCGCTGACGTTGAGCACGTCGTCTCGCCCCCTGCGCCCCGCGCGTCGCTTCCCGTCGCCCAGTCGTCTGCTCTAGCTGTGAAGGTGACGTCATGCGCCGGTGCGTCGACTCCTTGTCGCGCTTACGCTGCTGTTACCGGCACTGCTGCTGCAAAACGACAGGCTGCACCTCTACCACCGCAGAAATCTACTGGTAGAAAACAACCTGATAAAGATGGCTTCGTATTGGTGGAAAAGAAGAAGAAGTCGGCGCGTCGCAATCTGTGTGGGACCGCGGCGGTTGGTTCACTTCGACCGGCGGTACCGACGACGCAGTTGTACGTGTCCCGTCTGCACTACTCGACGAAAGCTGAACAGCTCGTCGAGTATCTGCGTGCCAAGACCAATTTCGTCCTGAGGGTCGATCGATTGGAGTCCCGCCGCAATGTGAACTTCAATTCATTTGTGGTGAGGGTTCCAACCGACAAGCTGTCGACCTTCATGAAGGAGGAGTTCTGGCCGAAAGGTGTCGTTTTCCGGCGGTTTCGCGGCCAGTTATTCGACACCCAGAGTAAGCGCCTCGCGTCGTCGTCCCAACGTGATACTACTACTATTTAGTTTTAGGAAATATAATGATATAATATGTATGTTAGTCTTTAAGGTATTTGTATTATGGGCCACAGATGCCTGAAATAAATGATTAAATAAAAAAAAATAAGGTTGCCACTTCAATAAATGTTATACTTAAGCAAATTAATGAAAAATATTATAATGGTCAATCTTTTTTATGAATAATGTAAATGCAAGTAAATGTAATTTTAAATTATGTAATATATCTATATTGCATCTTAATATTAATAGGCTACGGAACAAACTATTGAGCTTGGAAGCTTTTATTGATCTAGACATAGTTTCCAAACCTCAGGTTATTATGCTTACAGAAACTTGGCTTGAACCAGATGAACATGTTTCAATACACCTACCCGGATACACTGTTGCCACACAATCCTCTCGCACGTATTCTAGGGGTGGTGGCACAATTATCCTAGTTCAGAATGATATTTCAGATCGTTATAAAGTACTCGATGTTGAACATTTCTTGCGTGAAAAAGTGTTTGAGCTCTCATCGGTATGCTTAGAAATCAGTCCATCTTCAAAAATTTGCCTTACAGTGTTATACAGGTGCCCGAGTTCCAATGTAAAAGATTTCATCGACCTCTTAGAAAATTATCTAAATAGTCTAAAATCACGTAATATAGTCATCGCCGGTGATTTCAATATAAATATTGGAAATCCCGAGGATATTAAAACCAAAGCACTATTACAGTTATTGTTGGAATACAATATTAAACCAACAATACATGGATCAACTAGGATCACGGAAACGTCCTCCACAACGGTTGACAATATTCTTACAAACGTCGAACAGTACACTGATGCACAAGTGATTCCGTGCTCCTTCTCAGATCATGATGCTCAATTTATAAATCTTAATGTTGTCTCCCACAGTAATGCTAGTCAAGCTAAAACTATAAAAAAGAGGCTACATAGAACTGAAGCTATTCAAGCATTTCAAAAAGATCTAAAAAGTATTAACTGGGACTTACAATTTCAGAACACGAACTGCAATGAAAAACTTGAATTATTCTACGACGTGTTTAATCTATTAGTTGCAAAACACTTTCCATTGAAAAAAGTTGTATGTAAGCAAAACCCGAAAAAATGGATCACGAGGGGTATTAAAAAGTCGAGTAAAACTAAAAGAAAGCTACTCATACTATCAAGAGACAAACATAGTAGTCTCCCCAACTTATTTTAAGCATTACAAAAGAACGTTTAAGAAAGTCCTAGTAACAGCCAGAAAAATACATGTTAGGAGAACAATTTCAAAGTCTAACAATAAGTCTAAGGCTATCTGGAATCTAGTTAGAGAGAATACAGGAAAACGCAAAATAAATGACAAAATTACCCTTAAAATAGATAATCTCTTAGTTGATGATGATACTGTCATTGCAAATAGTTTCAATAATTACTTCGTTAGCATCGGTAAGAGCTCAATTAGTGACAAAGATTCTCATTCTATGACATTACTTAAAAAATCATGCACTAGTAGTAATAATTCAATATTCCTGACACCAATCATTGAGCCCGAAGTTATTAAGGTTGTCAAGAACTTAAAAAATTCGCACTCAACAGGACCAGATAACTTGGACACTAAAATAATTAAAATAAATATCAATGTACTGTGTATACCCCTATGCATAATTTTTAATGAATGCCTACTCGACGGAATTTTCCCAGATTTATTCAAAAAAGCTAAAGTTATTGTTATTCATAAAAAGGGCAGTAAAACTGACATGAACAATTTTAGACCAATTTCTTTGCTATCGATCTTAGCCAAAATATTTGAGAAGTGCATAGCCACTAGGATTCAGAGTCATTTTGAAAATAATGGTATCTTCTCCATACACCAATATGGATTTAGGAAAAATAAAAACACATTAGCGGCGGTCAGTAATTTAGTAACAGAAGTTATGACTCACCTGAACTGTGGACGGGTGTGCGGAGGTATTTTCTGTGATCTAACCAAGGCGTTTGACTGTGTTGATCACAGAATTCTCCTAAATAAACTGGATTTCTATGGCATACGTGGGAATGCTCAAGCCTTAATCAGATCATACTGTTGGTTGCGTTTTTGTATATGAGTGTCCCGTAATGTATTGCATCTCTTTTTAGTCGCAAATAAATCACCAAGCAGTGCACACGCATTTCATTAAGAAAAATCCCTACATAGAACTTTGAACCTTATTACATACAACATATGGTCCTTCGAACCGGATCCAAGCCAAGAGAAGCGAAGTGCAGCCGGCCGGCGAGAACAATAGAGGACCGCATTCCTAAGCCTATTCGCTCGTCGTTTGCTAACTATTTAAGTGAATTTAAAGATATTATTTGAACGTGAAGTTTATTACGAAGTGTTATTTACGTAAACAAACTATTGAATAGTGCAATATGAGTACGCCGGAACAATTATTACGTGTTTTGGAAGATACGGCGTGTTCAATAAAGCGGACTGAAATCAATTTAAAGAAATGTCCTAAACAACGTTTAACTAAAGGTTATTTGGAATCGCGAGCTCAGTGTATTGAGGCATATTGGAAAACATTTATAAGTGCGCATCAACAGCTGATTCAAGTTACCAAGAGAGAGGAGCGCGGCGCGATGCAATACTTTCTTAAGGAAGAATATTATGTTACTGAGGAATTGTACCTATGTTTACAAGGTGATATCAAGGACGCGCTCGCTGCTGCCGCTCCCGCTACCGCTCCCGCGCAAGTACAAGGAAGTTCGTTGGATTTTACGATGCTCGAAGCGGTACAGCAACAAGTGAAATTACCTGCTATTGTTCTACCGGTGTTCTCCAATAATTATGAAGAGTGGCCAACCTTTCACGATTTGTTTACATCGTTGGTACACGACAATACAAGTCTCAGTAAGGTTCAGAAATTGCACTATTTGAAGTCAAGCATCGCTGGTGAAGCCGCTGCATTACTGAAGCATGTTACGATCACGGAACAAAATTATGATTTAGCCTGGCAGACTTTAAAACAAAGGTACGGTAACAAGAAGATAATTGTGAACTCCATTTTGAAGAGATTGTTTAACCAAAGAAAATGTACTACGCAAACTTCTAATCAAATCAAAAATCTGCTCGACACTACGACACAATGTTTAAATGATTTAAGAAACCTTCAAATGGACGTAGACGCGTGCGACCCGTTCATCATATACCTAGTGGTGAACCGGCTCGACCCTGAAACTCATAAGGCATGGGAGGAGTATTCTTACAATTCAAATGCTGATCAGTTGTCCAAGTGGACGGAATTAAAGAAGTACCTTGAGGCGAAGTTCCGCACGTTAGAACTAGTTAACCCTGTTACTGCGGCCAGTGCTATCGTACCTAAAGAAACCAGATACATTAAGGAGAAGTCATATCATGCGTCAACGCCAGCGAGAAGTTGTGTTTTATGTAGGGATGAACACACCTTATGTCACTGTAAAGAATTCACGAAAATGTCACCTGTGGAGAGAATGGACTATGTAAAGAAAACAAATCTATGCTTCAACTGTCTCCTACCCGGACATTCTGCTTCACGATGTCGTCTTTCTTATACATGTCAACTTGGCACAAAAATATTTATTGGCGTTCGAAAGAGGAAAACACCGTTTGTAAATAATTTGACCCTCTTTAAATTGAATCGGACGTTTACGAATGTTGTACAGTCTTTCGTTGTGAGTAAAGGCCTTTTTAAGATGACCTTGTACGGCATCGAAAACCGGTTTTAAACCAGGTAGGTTGGATACGAAAGGTTCTTGGCTCACCGTGACCAAAGAGGGGTCAACCGGCTCTTCCAGATTATGCCGCGAACCATCTAGCACCATTTCCCTACCATGGTTCAAGTAGAAAGGCGTGAACTTGGTACTGGTGTGTACCGCCGAGTTAAGAGCACATTGTATTTCGGGTATGTTCTGATCCCATTTACGATGATCAGAACGCACGTACGAAGAGATGGCTCGAACGATATCACGGTTCACTCTCTCACATTGGTTGACCTGGGGGTGATAACGAGGGTTATACATGATGTTTGGGACATGAAATTTACCCATCAGGTCCCGGAACTCCTTACTTATGAACTGAGGACCATTGTCAACGTAAATGTACTTACAGACACCGTGAAGCAGAAATACACCCTTTTCGATACATTTAACAATCGCCTTGGCTGTTACATTTCTAAGGGGAAAAAGCAAAGCGTATTTACTAAAATAATCCGAACAGACAAATAAGTACTGGTTGCGTGCGTAGGACGGTGGAGAAGGACCCAGTATATCACAGGAAATAGCCTCCCACGGTTTAGAAATGGTACGAGGGTTTCCCATCAAACCAGGACGTGCAGTATTAGTAGGTTTATAAGTTTTGCATATTTCACATGCACCTACATATTTTTCGACGTCCTTGTATAGGGATGGCCAGAAGCCACCCTTCCGGCCCGTCGTTCGGCAATGCCATCCACTCCGCTAGTCATGCCCGAGTATAAAGCGACTACTCGCTTGATCTCAAGCCCTTAATGGTAAGTTCGGTATGCGGAATTACTCTATAGGCAGTAATATTTGACCGTTCTGTCTCCATACAAAGTGAGGTTAGGTGTAGCATGTGGTAGTGTATTAATGATAATCCTGTTTGGTTTCCAGGGCTCCTAGGCACGGGCACAGTGCCTAAGTTCAGGAACCAGTCCCGAATGGAGTGCGGTTTCCTGTGAGGCTTCTTTGGATTTTCCCCGGGAGACGGGAAAGACTGCTGTTCCTTTTTTTGAGCAAGCGGTTAGGCAGGCATTGCAAATGTGAGTCAGTTCCATACTGCTTTAGTCAGCTTCAAAGACATTTAGAGGTACACACACACACACCCGTAGGTTTTTGTTGAATTCCGTCCTCAATAAATATCGTTTTATAGTTGTTTTCTTTAACATTTTAGTATAAATTGCGACATTGGCAAATTAGATATATATTTAGATAAGTATTAGCGCTATTTGGTTTTGATACTTGTAACCTGGGGACGCCTGGGTGTAAAATCCTTTCAAATAAATGTATAAATAAACATTCAAACTGGTTTGTTTTTGTGGACTCCATACACCACTGGGGCATCGTTTGTGCGGGGCCTGTGTCATAAGTTTCATAAAAATTTCAAGGCGCCCAACATTTTCTCTACCCTTTTGTTCCACATATGACCCAGGTCTGGCCACGGGTTCCCCATCCCACGCCCTTAGTCTCATGCCCGGAGCAAAAGTTGTTACAAGGGATTTCATAGCAAAGCATGCACCTGCTAGTTTTTTATTGATTTTATCAATTTGATTTTGCCATCTCAGATAAGGGTCAAGATCTACACCTAGAAATTGCACACTTTTTGCTTTAACAATAGGAATAGTACAATCAAATTCAGGACTAGTATTACTTCTACGGAACACCATATAAAAGCTTTTGTTGCAGTTCATCTTCAACCCGTTAGCTGCAAACCAGTCTATAAGTTGTTTCCATGTTTTTTGCATGTATGTGTAGGGTTCCAGCGGATGACGCATTTAAAATGACACTCGTATCATCCGCGTAAATATAAGGGGTTCCACAACATAAAACATTCGACAAATCATTAATAAAGATTATAAATAGTAGTGGTCCTAGTACCGACCCTTGTGGGACTCCAAATTTAAAAAATTTCACGTCTGACCTTATTGCATCTTCACTTAAATGATTTTTAAGTTCCACATATTGGCAGCGATTAGATAGGTATGTGTTGTATGTAATAAGGTTCAAAGTTCTATGTAGGGATTTTTCTTAATGAAATGCGTGTGCACTGCTTGGTGATTTATTTGCGACTAAAAAGAGATGCAATACATTACGGGACACTCATATACAAAAACGCAACCAACATACCGCCCACCAAAAGGGCATCGACCTTTTCTAACACTATACCTAAAGGTACATAAATCTATCTAATCTACAAAATTGTACATAGCGTTTACTACAACAAATTGTAGAAAATAATTAATTACATGCTGACATGCAATTGCATTGACAAACTATAGCACCAGGTATAGCAAGGAATGGCAAGTAGGTATGAGTTAGTTTTCTTACGAGTACAACAATAATTAGAAGGGATTCAGTATTAAAGTTATACATCGTAATTATGGTCCTTAATGTAATTACATAGTTACATGCAAATCGAATTTAATTTAATTAACTAAGACTCTGTGTCAACTCACAACTGGCATAAGACACAATTTCGTTATAGTTCTTTTTATCACTGACTCATCACTTTTAACACTATACACACGAGTACAGTAGTCAGCGCCGGGATATCTATCCACTATGCGTCCGAGTAATAGGGTTCGGCGGTGAGCGTCGTCCATAATCAGGTAAGTAAGGTGACACTTGCTTAAAATCACAGGATGCTTCCTTTCTTCATCTAGGTCAGAATGGCGCAATCTACCGCCCACCCTGAGGATTTGATTTCGATCAAGGTAAGGGTTTAGAGTTCTTAATTTACTTCTGGTGCTCACTCTGTTCCTTTTTCTTAAGCCTTCTATCTCTTCCTTAAAGCATTCGGCTTGAACAGCCTTTATACATATTTGTAGTGCCCTATCTAATTCTTCTGTTGTAATTGTCTTTTCTGTGTTTTCAGCCTTCTCTTTCAGGTATGTCAAGAATCTTCTGGCGTAAACGATGGACTTCAGCAATTCAGGTAATGAGTCATATTCTTCGAACTTTTCAGGTAAGGTTTTATATATTTCTAAACTTTCATTTAGGTTAAGATTAACATTTATTGTATTCCTTTTCATTTCCAGGTCAGTGTCTTCGATTATTGGATGTTCTAAATTTATTTCTTTATGTTTCAGCCATTGTGGACCATGCCACCAAATGCTGCAGTTCTTCAGTTCGCCCAACGTCATGCCTCTGGATGCGATGTCTGCAGGATTATCCGAAGTTCGGACGTGGTACCATCGGTTCGGAATAATGTCTTGTATGGCTACAACTCTATTTCTGACAAAGGTTTGCCATCGTGTAGGATCTCCCTGTAGCGGATCTCCTCGGACGCATAGTGGATAGATATCCCGGCGCTGACTACTGTACTCGTGTGTATAGTGTTAAAAGTGATGAGTCAGTGATAAAAAGAACTATAACGAAATTGTGTCTTATGCCAGTTGTGAGTTGACACAGAGTCTTAGTTAATTAAATTAAATTCGATTTGCATGTAACTATGTAATTACATTAAGGACCATAATTACGATGTATAACTTTAATACTGAATCCCTTCTAATTATTGTTGTACTCGTAAGAAAACTAACTCATACCTACTTGCCATTCCTTGCTATACCTGGTGCTATAGTTTGTCAATGCAATTGCATGTCAGCATGTAATTAATTATTTTCTACAATTTGTTGTAGTAAACGCTATGTACAATTTTGTAGATTAGATAGATTTATGTACCTTTAGGTATAGTGTTAGAAAAGGTCGATGCCCTTTTGGTGGGCGGTATGTTGGTTGCGTTTTTGTATATGAGTGTCCCGTAATGTATTGCATCTCTTTTTAGTCGCAAATAAATCACCAAGCAGTGCACACGCATTTCATTAAGAAAAATCCCTACATAGAACTTTGAACCTTATTACATACAACACATACCTATCTAATCGCTGCCAATATGTGGAACTTAAAAATCATTTAAGTGAAGATGCAATAAGGTCAGACGTGAAATTTTTTAAATTTGGAGTCCCACAAGGGTCGGTACTAGGACCACTACTATTTATAATCTTTATTAATGATTTGTCGAATGTTTTATGTTGTGGAACCCCTTATATTTACGCGGATGATACGAGTGTCATTTTAAATGCGTCATCCGCTGGAACCCTACACATACATGCAAAAAACATGGAAACAACTTATAGACTGGTTTGCAGCTAACGGGTTGAAGATGAACTGCAACAAAAGCTTTTATATGGTGTTCCGTAGAAGTAATACTAGTCCTGAATTTGATTGTACTATTCCTATTGTTAAAGCAAAAAGTGTGCAATTTCTAGGTGTAGATCTTGACCCTTATCTGAGATGGCAAAATCAAATTGATAAAATCAATAAAAAACTAGCAGGTGCATGCTTTGCTATGAAATCCCTTGTAACAACTTTTGCTCCGGGCATGAGACTAAGGGCGTGGGATGGGGAACCCGTGGCCAGACCTGGGTCATATGTGGAACAAAAGGGTAGAGAAAATGTTGGGCGCCTTGAAATTTTTATGAAACTTATGACACAGGCCCCGCACAAACGATGCCCCAGTGGTGTATGGAGTCCACAAAAACAAACCAGTTTGAATGTTTATTTATACATTTATTTGAAAGGATTTTACACCCAGGCGTCCCCAGGTTACAAGTATCAAAACCAAATAGCGCTAATACTTATCTAAATATATATCTAATTTGCCAATGTCGCAATTTATACTAAAATGTTAAAGAAAACAACTATAAAACGATATTTATTGAGGACGGAATTCAACAAAAACCTACGGGTGTGTGTGTGTGTACCTCTAAATGTCTTTGAAGCTGACTAAAGCAGTATGGAACTGACTCACATTTGCAATGCCTGCCTAACCGCTTGCTCAAAAAAAGGAACAGCAGTCTTTCCCGTCTCCCGGGGAAAATCCAAAGAAGCCTCACAGGAAACCGCACTCCATTCGGGACTGGTTCCTGAACTTAGGCACTGTGCCCGTGCCTAGGAGCCCTGGAAACCAAACAGGATTATCATTAATACACTACCACATGCTACACCTAACCTCACTTTGTATGGAGACAGAACGGTCAAATATTACTGCCTATAGAGTAATTCCGCATACCGAACTTACCATTAAGGGCTTGAGATCAAGCGAGTAGTCGCTTTATACTCGGGCATGACTAGCGGAGTGGATGGCATTGCCGAACGACGGGCCGGAAGGGTGGCTTCTGGCCATCCCTATACAAGGACGTCGAAAAATATGTAGGTGCATGTGAAATATGCAAAACTTATAAACCTACTAATACTGCACGTCCTGGTTTGATGGGAAACCCTCGTACCATTTCTAAACCGTGGGAGGCTATTTCCTGTGATATACTGGGTCCTTCTCCACCGTCCTACGCACGCAACCAGTACTTATTTGTCTGTTCGGATTATTTTAGTAAATACGCTTTGCTTTTTCCCCTTAGAAATGTAACAGCCAAGGCGATTGTTAAATGTATCGAAAAGGGTGTATTTCTGCTTCACGGTGTCTGTAAGTACATTTACGTTGACAATGGTCCTCAGTTCATAAGTAAGGAGTTCCGGGACCTGATGGGTAAATTTCATGTCCCAAACATCATGTATAACCCTCGTTATCACCCCCAGGTCAACCAATGTGAGAGAGTGAACCGTGATATCGTTCGAGCCATCTCTTCGTACGTGCGTTCTGATCATCGTAAATGGGATCAGAACATACCCGAAATACAATGTGCTCTTAACTCGGCGGTACACACCAGTACCAAGTTCACGCCTTTCTACTTGAACCATGGTAGGGAAATGGTGCTAGATGGTTCGCGGCATAATCTGGAAGAGCCGGTTGACCCCTCTTTGGTCACGGTGAGCCAAGAACCTTTCGTATCCAACCTACCTGGTTTAAAACCGGTTTTCGATGCCGTACAAGGTCATCTTAAAAAGGCCTTTACTCACAACGAAAGACTGTACAACATTCGTAAACGTCCGATTCAATTTAAAGAGGGTCAAATTATTTACAAACGGTGTTTTCCTCTTTCGAACGCCAATAAATATTTTTGTGCCAAGTTGTCTCCTAAATATGAGCGGTGTGTCATCGACAGGAAACACTCCTCATTGGTGTATTCTTTGAAATCCTTGAGTGGAAAACCGCTTGGCAAATTCCATATCAAGGATTTGATTGAACGCGGCGACTCGCGACCTTCCCATGATGAGAATGTTCAGCATCGACATATAGATGTTTGTAATGGCGGGTAGCCGGGCTGTCGTCACTGAACTATTTATATACTCTGTTACTCGAGTTTGTTTTCTGAGTTGCTGCTGGTAGCATTAATAGTTGTTTCAACTTCTTGCGTTGACAACTTATATAATATTAGGTGTACATGTCCGTAATAGGTAAGTTGTAAGTTTAGTTGGCTTGGAGTTTTTCTTTATATATATATCACGTGCGCTGGCGTCACCATGGCGAGTCTAGGGGGAGAGATAACATAGGCTCGAGCAATTTTTTTTTTATGGCAGTAGTTCTTCGTCATGGTGGCTACCTGTTGCGCACCAACGGTTTGTTATGTCTCTCTTCTAGGGCATCATAAAGTCGGCCTTCCACAAGGGAAGTGTTGCACTTAGAATGGTTAAGTTTTAGCGTAAGATAGACTGTTTAAGGTTCGTCTGGACTGCAGGTGTGCAAATGGTTGGAGAATATCTGTCCCGACTGTTGGCTTAATAAAAGATTTGTTTGTTTAAGCTTGATGAGTACGCACTATCTATATCCGGACCTGTAGGAATTCATCGTAGGAAGAAGTTATGTCCTGATTTCGGTTTTTATTGGTATCGGTTTGCAAGTAGAGGGAATAGGTTGTTTACGCGTAGTAATTAGTTCCCGGGATTAGTAATAGCATAAATTTATCATATGATATTCGTTATAATTAGACTCTCACTTTAAAGATAAAAATTGTGTTGTCTTACATTATGGCTAGATTTAGGATAACGTAAGGCATGGTAATTCGTAAGTCTCGGTCGCTTACATTGAGTGTGTAACCGGCATGCGATGAAAACAGTTCAGAGTTTTTATCTTAAATTAAAATGCTTGCTTATTATATAATGATAGGGCCACTCTGCTCTGCAGAGTGAAGCACCGTTTTATTACGTGTGGTAAGTCGCTCCCTATGTGAGCGCAATCTTGTATTTTGGAGCTCTTGGCTGCGTGTCGCGCCCTCCGTGTTTTAAACTTATAATAGGAGTATAGGCAGTGTGTCACGCCCTCCTCTATGTATCTCTTAAGTTAATTTTACGTTTAGTAAGTTGCTCCCTAAGAGAGTGCAATCTTGTAATTTGGAGTTCTTGGCTGCGTGTCGCGCCCTCCTCTTCGTATGTCTTGAGTGAGCGTTAGTCTCAAATAGTGAGTCGTTTTTCTTAGTGAAAATGTTCTCAGTATGAGTCTCTCATGCGTGCGGCTTCAAGTCAAGCTGGTCGCACGCGGGATTGTTAGTTTAAGAATTTAATTAATTCCCCTCCGCGGACGGGAATTGTAGGGTTTTTGTACCAACATATGTCTGCAGCACATGTTGTGATAAAAAGACTACACACTTATGGATGGAAAAGGGGGTTATTGTGTTTATCATCGAACCTTTCCATCTTCGTTAGGGCTCGGTTTCATTGTGTTTTTTTTTTATTTTCAGAGATATTTTTGTTAGTTCCTTTTGTAGTCTAAACTCAGTAAGTTTCAGGCTCTCCTAAAGTTATAGTCATAGTTATCCAGTTCATTTATTAAGGGTAGCCTCGATACCAAATAGAAACGAACAATTTTTTATTTCAGAATTGAAGAATTCTGAAATAAAAAATTGTTACGACAACTAGATGGGTACTGTAACGCCGGATTTTTTACCTTTATCCTAAACAGCTTCGTTTCTATACTAGCAACATTTGTCTCATAGTTGTTCTTTTTGATGTAGCAACACTCACCGGTTTGCGTTCCGTTATAGCAAGTTTAGACTACGTTTTGTTACATGAAATTAATCATCGGTTTTCTAAATTTGGAAATCATTATTTTGTTTTGACTTCAGGCATAGTTTTTCTCGTTCAGATTAATTTTTATTTCTTTTTAGTCTACAATTCAGTATTTACTTCGAGATCAGAATTTTCAGGTCAACGAGTCGAAATTACCATAGACAGTTTTTTCCCTTTTTAATCTGAGCTGTCAACTGAATGAGGAAGCATTTTCGATTTCAATCACGGCGAGAGAAGAGGTTATTCTTCTCCATGAGGCTCGGTGGAAGTGTAAGAGATATGGGCCAGTAAGCCTGATTGTCATCGTTTTGTGGAAAGATTTGTTCGCCCCGCCGGCACGCGAAGTAGCAATTTCGTGTATAATCGCGCCCCAAAATGTTGGCGGCTAACTCGGAGATTTCGGACGCCCTCTCATGTAAGTTGTTTCTCATTGAATACCATCAGCTTTTGGTTGTTTCGACGCAAACCATGAAGCTCGGCGTGAGCATTGAATCTATCGTCTTTGTTGCAGATTTATGAAGTTCTAGGCGTCGGCCACCCTTCCGGCCCGTCGTTCGGCAATGCCATCAACTCCGCTAGTCTTGCCCGAGTATAAAGCGACTACTCGCTTGATCTCAAGCCCTTAATGGTAAGTTCGGTATGCGGAATTACTCTATAGGCAGTAATATTTGACCGTTCTGTCTCCATACAAAGTGCGGTTAGGTGTAGCATGTGGTAGTGTATTAATGATAATCCTGTTTGGTTTCCAGGGCTCCTAGGCACGGGCACAGTGCCTAAGTTCAGGGGTCTACCTTCATCATCAGCCTATATACGTCCCACTGCTGGGCACAGGCCTCCTCTCATAGATGAGAGGGTCTACCTTATTTCCTATAAAATCAATAGTTATAAAATCATGATCTATAACTACGAATTCTATAAAATCATTTAGTATAATGATTCATTTACTATAAATGTCATTTTGTATAACATTCAAATGGTATAATTCCAAAATCCCGTTGGGCGCTCTGTTCCATTCACACTTCGTACCGACCATAAGCCACTTTTGTCAATTTTTGGCAGCAAAAAGGGAGTGCCGGAGTTAGCAGCCAATCGCCTTCAAAGATATGCATTATTTTCGCCGGCATACAATTTTAATTAAAGCGATGTACGTAAACTTCATAGCAGATTCGACCTTATTACCGCTGACTATGGTCGACATTCAAAAAGAAACAGCTAACGATGCAGTCTTACTTAAGGTAAAAGATTACATAATGAATGGCTGGCCTGCTAAAGTAGGGCATTCCGATTTGCGTCCATATTTTTTATGCCGTTTAGAACTGTCGTTGGGAAATGGATGCATTCTTAGGGGCCATAAGGTCGTAATTCCAACGGTGTACAGAGAACGTTTACTTGACGAACTGCATAGCTCGCATTTCGGCGTAGTAAAAACTAAAGCCGAAGCCCGGGCACGCATGTGGTGGCCGCATATAGATAGCGATATCGAGGGAAAAATAGGTACTTGTAGTATTTGCAATGCGTTTCGTAGCACCCCACCGCGCGCGCCGCTAGCGCCGTGGCCGTACCCGGCACAAGTCTGGGAGCGAGTGCATCTAGACTTATTCTCATGGCAAGGTAAACAATTCCTAGTCGCAATCGACGCTCACTCTAAGTGGGTGGAATGCTTTTTATTAACGACTACTAATAGTAATGCGATAATTGATAAGTTGTGTGAACTCTTCAGTAGGTATGGTTTAGTGCGAACTCTAGTTACCGATAATGCCAGTAATTTCTGTTCCAGCCAATTTGAAGGCTTTTGTAATGTGAACGGTATGCAACACGTCACTATCGCGCCGTACCACCCCGCATCAAACAGGCAGGCGGAAAATAGCGTAAAAACGGTCAAACGGGCAGTAAAAATAATAATGCAGCAGAGTAATATTCAAAGGGAAATAATTCAGAAGTTAAATAAATTTTTGTTCGAATATAGAAACTCAGTGCATTGCACGACCGGGTTTACGCCTGCTCAACTGATGCTGGGCCGTAAATTGCGCTGCCGACTCGATGCGCTGCGCGCTCCGCCGCCGCCGGCGCGCGCCGACGCGGGCGCAGATCTCACGGTGTCGTCGTCATCCGTTGCACAAAATAACGTGTGCGCAAAACAGATCTTACAAGGTAAAAACTACGGTGGAGTTAGGAAGTGTAATTTAAACGTAAACGATATAGTGTTAGTTAAATATATTTTTTCCAACGGAAATAAACATACTTGGAAAAAGGGCATAATTACGGACAAATTAGGGTCAAGAATGTATAACGTGTTCGTGCCAGACTTAAAAGTGTATATGAAAAAACATATCGACCAATTATTAGCTTATAAAGGAACCGATGTCACAGTCGAATTGGACGATTTGAGTGTGTACGGAGATGAGGACAACAGTGACGTCATGCTGGACGACGTCAACAACGACGACTCGTTCTGTTCGCTCCCGGAGGAGGACCCAGATCCATCGTCTGCTGACACTCAGCCCAGCGGGACCGCTGACATACCAGGAACTGCCAATAATGAATTGGAAGCTTTATCCGATTGTGACATCGCGCTAGAGGCGCAGCCGCCCCGGCTGGAGGGGATAGAGAGTCCTACTGACGGGGAGAACGGGGTTGGTGACTCGGGGCTCTCAGCCCCGCAAGAACATAATGTTTGTACTCGCGCCGTTCGTTCTACGCGGAATCCAAATGCTAATTATAAATTTTAAGTGGACATTTCAAAATTATATCTTTATGTCTATTATATCTTTATGTCTTTGTGTGGTGATAGCCTAAACACCACACAAAGACATAAAGTAACATTTCATTTTTCTTGCGGACACCGTTCTTTTGAATTTATTATATACATCTTAAGCTTGGTGTACTTATTTAACCAATAATGTAATAGCAAATGTAATCTAAATAAAGCAAAATGAAACGAAAGTATTAAGTGGGCAGTAATACAAGGGGAACACATATTCTCTATTTTATATTAGGTACTGGCTGTCTGTGCACTACCTAGTAACCCAGTAAAGTTAGCATTCAGCGAGATAATATCAATTCATAGCTCCTGAGCGCACCCCCTTATTGCGTTTAACCCTCTATCCGGAAGTAAAAATACTAATATAATTTATGGAGCAATCAATGATTGTTGTAAGTAGTCTGAGGTTAACCAAGCTAAGGATAAAGTCACGACTATTTTCTCTTGACTGGCGTACTTATTGCTTGATTATGTCTACGTAACTACCAGAACCATGATGCATCGGTTCCATAGAAAATCCGTGACTATATAAACTGCTTTCAGATTCCTGTTGGTATCTCCCATATTAGTGGAAACAAAATGTTTGGGTGCAGCATTTTCCAAACTACGGGACATGAACCATTGGTGGGTTGCAAATTAATATCAGATCGGGCCCAAGAAATTTGGACAATCCTGTATTCTCACTTAATTGTTCACTGGCACTCAGATGTTGCGCCCCAAATTTAGTTTTTTTTTTTTTTTAGGTATGTCTCGATCTATTCAACATTGGTAACCACTGGACTGGAGTTTATGCTTCACGAAACCAAGTATTCCAAATTATAAAGTTTTTACCTACGTCTAATCTGAGGAGAACTGGATGTTTTCAAGAGAACCATAAATTAAAATTGGTATTTACTTGCAAAACATCTTACACGTCAACATATTCCATAAAGTAAACTCTATTTGTGGGGTACGCAAATTTATCGGCAAGGCAAGATAATTATCTACACGTAAAAAAACACGCAAAAAGATGTACCTTTGCCGATAAATGTAAGTTTTATGAGGCGACGCGAGACGTGGGGGAAAGTGTCGAACAGTGGGCGGCTCGGGTCAGGGGACTCGCCGTGCACTGCGAGTTTGGGAACTCGCTGGACATGCTGTTGCGGGACAAGTTCGTGCTGGGGCTACGTGTAGTGCCGGCAAGGAGCGCGAGCGACTCTTCGAGCAGGACGCCACCACGCTAACGCTCGCGAAGGCGATGGAGCTGGCCCAGCAGGCTGAGTGCGCGCAGCAGGCGCGCGCGGCCGCGGTGGCCGTGACCGTGAAGCAGGAGCCGGTGTACCGGGCGCGCGCGCAGCCGTCCGCCTCCAGCCGGGACCCAGCGAGGGCCTGCTCAGTGTGCGGTATGAAGAGCCACGATGCCAGTAAGTGCCGCTATAAAAACTATCGGTGTCAGCTGTGCAGCGAAAAGGGATATCTCAAGAAAATGTGTACTAAGAAACAGTCCAAATGTCGTTTGCATAACGTTGAAGCGCGAGAAGAAAGTGAGTGCGATAATTGCAAGGAGTGCGAACTTCTTAGCTTAAGGTACGTTAATTATAAGCCTATATTGCTTAATGTATGCGTTAATAACATAAAATTGAACATGGAGCTTGACTCGGGTTCAGGTACGACGATTATATGTGACAAATTATACAGTAAAATGTTTTCTAGCCTTCCCTTATCTAAAAGCGATTTAAGGATGTGCCTGTATAACGGTCATAAAATCACACCAATAGGTTATTTCGTGGCTAATGTAATGTATATGGCAAAGGAACAAACGTTAAAAATTTACGTTATACAAAATGGCGGTCCGCCATTACTTGGCCGTGATTTTATGACAAAGTTTAATTTGTCAACATGGAACAGTGCTCGAGTGAGGTAACCAACTTGTAACACCAATTCAGTAGCTTATAAGATTGTTTAGGTACATTCAACAAGTTCAAAGTCCATTTGCAATTGAAAGATAACGTGACACCGAAGTATTTTAAACCGCGATCGGTTCCGTTCGCACTTAAAAAACGGGTAGAAGAAGAAATCGACCGGCTTGTTGATTTAGGTATACTCGTACCAGTCAACTTCTCGGAATACGCGACCCCTATCGTGCCTGTTTTAAAGCAAAACGGTAAAATTAAAATTGCCGGTGATTTTTCGGTAACATTAAATAAGGACTTGGTCATCGATAGGTATCCGATGCCGCGCATCGAGGAGGTTTTCGCCAAGCTAGGTGGTGGTCAGAGCTATACCAAATTAGACCTTAGTAACGCGTACAATCAGTTCGTTTTGTCCGATAATTCCCAGGCACTTACGACTATTAGCACGACGAAGGGTTTGTATAAGTATACGCGTCTCGTATATGGCCTTGCCAATGCTCCAGCGGTCTACCAGCGTGCTATGGAGTCACTGCTGGTGGGTATTGAAGGAGTCAGCTGTTGGCTCGACGATGTCTGTATAACGGGACCTACTAATGAAGTGCATTTAGCGCGATTGCGTGAAGTCTTAACTAGGCTTAGCGATGCAGGTTTAAAGTTACAGAAGGAGAAATGTGTTTTCTTTAGGGACAGTGTGACTTATTTCGGTTATGTAATAAATAACGAAGGTTTACAAATATGTCAAAAAAAGGTGGAGGCCATACATAATGCACCAAGGCCCACTAATGTGACGGAGGTTAAAAGGTTCTTGGGGGTGGTAAATTACTACCGTAGTTTTATACCGAATGCGTCCGGTTTGTTGAGCCCGTTGCACGAGTTGCTACGCGCAGATGCCAAATGGGTCTGGGGGTGTAGACAGGAAGAGGCATTTGAGGCTGTCAAGAAGGAGCTGGGGTCGGACCGCGTGCTGGCTCACTTCGACCCGGAGGCTCAGTTGGTGCTCAGCGTGGACGCGGGGCCCGGGGGCCTGGGGCTGGCGCAGCGCGACCCGCGAAAGAAATTACAGTCAGATACAGAAGGAGGCAACCGCTATTATATTCGGTGTGAAGCGATTTCATCAGTATCTTTACGGGAGACAGGATCCTTTTGTGTTAAAAACGGACCATAGACCCTTGTTGTCCATATTCGGCAAAAATAAAGGCATATCTGTTATGACTGCTTCACGATTACAGCGGTACGCGATAATATTGTCAGCGTATAATTTTGATGTGCATTATATAAGCAGCGCCAATAATGTTGTTGCGGATTTTTTTTCGCGCGCGCCGTTGCCTGACATGGACAATGAAGGAACGGAAGATGATGACGTATCTGAGATTTCTCGACGAAAGTGTGGCTCCTATAACGCCTGATGAAATTAAGCAAGCCTCCGAAAATGACCCGACTTTCTATTTTACCCTATTTCAGATGCAAAGCGGATTTGCAAATAGATAATGGTTGCTTGTTTCGAGGTCACCGAATAGTTATACCGCCGATATTTGGCACACAGCTGTTAAGTGACTTACACGCCGGCCATTTAGGTATAGTCAAGACCAAGAGTATCGCGCGAGGTAAAATGTGGTGGCCTAGGTAACATTGATGCAGACATCGAGCGCTGGATCGGTTCCTGCGCGGCTTGCGCGGCCGTGCGTTCCGCCCCGCCCCGCGCCGCGCCCGCACCCTGGCCGCGTCCTCCAGTCGCTTGGTATCGGATACATATCGACTACATGACTATTCACAATAAGGTGTATTTAATTATCGTCGACGCGTACAGTAAATGGCTGGAATGTTTGTTGATGAACAACGGTACCACCACTCGAGCACTCATATGTAAATTAAAAAAATTGTTTTCGAGATATGGCGTACCTAATGTTATTGTCTCCGATAATGACGTAAAAATAAATTCCAGCGAATTTATTTCCTTTTGTGCTATGAATGGCATTCGTTACGTCACATCTCCTGTTTATCATGCGGCCAGTAACGGCCAAGTGGAGAATTCCGTTAAGACGTGTAAAAAAATGATCAAATGTATAAATGACACAAACCAGTCACAAGTTGAGGACAAGTTACTGGGATTATTATTCCAATATCGAAATACCCCACATTGTTCGACGGGACATACTCCCGCGAGTCTAATGATGGGTCGTAATTTACGTTCACGATTAGACCTCGTGATGCCTGAAACTTTTAGAAAAAAAGATAATAATAACAATGGCAGGGGCACGTGTAGGGAATTTAATGTCGGGGATAAAATTTGGGTAAAATGGTTTACTGCAAGAAAGGAGATATGGACCTTAGGTACGATTCAAAATAAAATTGGCACTCGAATGTACTTGGCTTATGTGCATGCAAGTGAAACTGTATGTAGACGCCACATAGACCAAATTTTAAAGTATACAGGAGGTGATAATGTTGGTATAAATGTAAACGCAGCTGACGGTGCTGACGAGGACGAGTGGTATCCGCCACATGTTGAGCTGCCGCCAACACCGACACCAATCGAGCCGCCGGCAGCACCGTCACCAGCCGCGTCCACGACACCCGCGGCTGCCTCGCCCCCATCCCCCCGGACAGTCAGTCCCGTACAGGGGGATATCCAGACGCATGATGCGCTGAGCGATGAGTATGATACAGGGCTGTCCGGTGAGGACGAGGAGAGTGAGGTGCCGCGCGCGCCGGCCGCGGAGGTCACGGAGGTCACGGCCGAGCCTACAGCTGATGTCGCATCCGCACCCGCTATGCCCTCCGATGCGCGGTTGTTTCCGCCGCGCTCAATGGTTACTAGACATAACCTAAGGCCTAGATAAGAAAATAAATTACAAAACTTAACGTTTGTGTTTACTGTAGGTATGTTTTAGTTCTAATAGTAATTAAGTTTTTTGTTATGGACAGGTCTTATAATTAGCGGTGGAGAAGTGAGGTGTATGTGCATGTGTGCGAGAGTAGTTGGTTATTTACTGTTTCTGCGGCACGTAAAGCACGCCGATTTTTTTTCCAGTTTTTTATGTCCCTCTTAACAAATTATCTGCGGCAGTTTTTGCGTGCGTGTTTTTTCTTATGAGCGAGCATTTGATAGTCGACCGCCCGCTGCTTGTGTTGATGATGGGTTGGAGATATGTCCACATGTCCCACTGTTGTTTTTTTGGATATGATTGCTTTTTTGATATGGTATACGCGTTTCCTTAAATCGATTTATTTTATTAAGGGCAACGTCTGTTTTTTTGTGCTCTTCCCACGCAAGCGTAATAATATTCTGCGGATGGCAATATATTACGAAATTTATATTGTCATTCATTAGATAGACGATCGTGAGAATTAAAAAATATATTTGTAGAAACCATAACATAGCATTGGTTATTACAAAATTGTCACGGGTTTTGTATTTTATTGGGGATAAAAGCAAATAATAAATTTGAAGCTATTCACGTTCACATGTCTCTGTTCCATTTCTTTAGATAGTACAGTAAAAAATAATAGATTTAACGTGTTGAATCATGAAACGAACAGGAGTGTTTTTTAACTAGGTAACAGATTCATTATCTTTTTTGCGGCATGTGTGTGTACGTGTGCAGCATATTTGAAGAACGATAAAGTATCGTTGATTATTATCAAAATGCCACGGTTTTTGTATTCAATTGGGTATTAATGTAAAATATATTTATATCTGCGCACGTTCACATACCTTCGTTCCATTTCTTTGGATAGTAGCAAACAAAACAAAACAGCAAAAAAAAATAGGTTGAACCTGTCGTAACATGAAACAAACAGGTGTGTTTTTTAACTAGGCAATAGATTGCCTTGTCTGCGGCATGTGTGTGTTTGTGTGCATTATATTCGAAAACCGATAAAGTATCATTGTTTATTACGACATGTCATGCTTTTCGTATTTTATTGGCCATTAAAAAACCTAAAGAACATTAAAGCTAAGCAGGTTGATGCACGTTCCACAGTATTCCAGTAAAAATCCTGTTAGAACCTGTCGGGTGATGCAACGAACAGGTGTCTGTTTTATTAATAGATTTTTTGTCTTATCCACCACATGTGTGCGTGTGTGCGTGTTGCTCAATAAAAGCAGATCCCAAGTCGATGGAACCAGCATTCGTTCAGATTAGTTGGTCTGAAAAACCGTGTCTGTCAAGTGGTAAAAGTGTATTAAAGAACAGTGCGAGTAGTTATCCTTAGATTTTTTTTGAACTGTGTGTCTACGTCTTACTACCGCTGAAAATGGAGGTAAGCTCGACATTAACTGACTATGCATAAATAACCATTATCTGTTTCCATTTGCATCACGCATTTGACATATTTTTTTGATTGTTTTAGACATCAAACGTGAATTCTCTTGAGTACACCATGAAGAATTATTATTACGGTAATTTGAGTGACGATGAAGCCCAAGTTAAACCGCTTAAAATTCAAGCCCAGAAACGAACCAACAACATCGATGTATTTTTCGATAAGTCTAAAAAGAAACAGACTACAGAATATTCATCTACTGTCGCCCAGTCAACAAATGGCGGTACCAACTATATATCTTCTCGCGCAGATGATGTTACAAAGATCACTCATCTCGTTAAAATTGATGTTTACGATATAAAAAAGTTGCGTGGTATCCCAAACGATCAGCACTGGAAATTCGCGGATACTAGAATCAAATACTACACGCAGACAGAAGACGATGACTATTATTCTAACACAAAAGAATTGGTCTACAATATTACGAAACATATTGCAACAAAAAATGACTGTAAAAAGTATTTCATAGACGCTAAGCCATAAATTATTTCTTACTCCGCCCACAAAAAACTCTCTCCCCACCAACGAACAAATGATTTCTGGGGCTATATACAGTTAGACAACGCAAAAGAAACCATACCGTATCTACCTTAACACCCGAAGCTGCATAATGGATCTCCAAAGCTCAATCTATGACGAAGATTTGGTGCAACTCTGTGTGGACATGGAAACACAAACACAGACATCAAACGGTTACTCGCCAGCATTTCAACCGTTTTGTTGGAGGCTTACTGGAAACCCTCTTTGGATTGAGTGGGAAGACGAAGAAGACGAAGAAAATTCTGATATGGAGACGGATTCTCCAAAGGAAGATGCATACGAACCCATACGTATTGATATTGAATTGGATCCTCTCAGAGAAAATGGTCATGAAACATGGATTTCGCCTTTGTTAAAAAGTGATGAATGGTGCATGGAGTGGGAGAAATGGGGTGATTTGTAATAAGACTTTTACGAACTACGTTTTTTCTATGTGTGTATTTTTTATGTTATAAATACTTGTGTATGTGCATGTGTACCTATATAAAAATGTTTAATAAATGGTTTCAATTATCCTCTTGCATTTTTATTGATGTTTTATCCTGTGTGTATATAAGGGTTATTAAAGGAGGGTAAAGAAAATATATTCATTATCTATATATTCATTTATTTCGTAAAAAAATAGATTTGTACATATGTTGTATCATGAAATCATTATACAGGGTATTTTCTACAAACAATCTTAAAAAATCAAACATGGATTTACCTTTAAACTTAAAATATATGTAAACTAAACAGTATTTGCCACAAACTGATGTTAAGTGGTTTTGTATTGTCATGTGGTTATAAAACCATTTCTTTGCATTCCTAGTCAAAAACAACTTATGATAACCAACAGGTTTTCTACCAAATGAATCAAAATATTCACCATTGCCATTAATATCAATATGAATCGCTACCCAATGAGAACCAGGTTTAGAGTCTGGGTCTAAATTGCTGATAATATAAACTGGAAGATCCATGAAAATAGGGATTCTGTTTGCTGGAAAAACATGTGATTTAATAGTAGGACAAATTTTCTTCATACATAATTGCAATTCCTGCGTGTCCATAACAAACTATTGTGTTTATTGATGAATGCTTTACTGAGGTTTAGTAACAAGTGGTACAAAGTATCATAAACCTATTATTATATATGTAGTACATGTTATAATTAACTGTTATAATCTACACTTACATCTCGGTGTTTGTTTATTTCAATGATATTATCAAACTCTGCATAGACAACACAATTAACAGTTGTTGTAAGGGCTTTTTCAAATCGAACTTCTAACCGCACACTACCATGTCTAACGAGATTCCAGTGAGATGTGGAACTCGCGGCTAAGTCAGGTGTTAAATCGAAACACATCAAACAGTAACCGTTACCATAATCTTCTCTACTTATTGAATTCCCTTCATTATGAAAATGGATACCCGTACCCGAAAACAAAGTGTGATATGTTGATACCATTAAACCGGTGCTGAAAGACGGTTGTAATGTTTTAGAAGGAATTTGATGACCATCTATATACAAACTAAATAAGTTCATATCATGGTGGTGGAAGTTAAAAGGATTATGTTTTAAACTGCCATTAAATGCTGTATTATCAACAAAACCTACAATACACCTTTTTGGAACTTGACCGAGGAATATATTATCAAGTGATTTCCCTTGTACTCCTGATGGTATTGTAAGTACTTTAACTTCCGCTCTTGTGATGGGATATTTTGCAGTTGTTGAAGCTAAAACCTTTTGATGTGCAAGCAAAACACTTGGGTTAATTTTTGTTCTTCGTATTATTAAACTAGCATCCATTATACGTACTTTAAGTTTTTTATCTTGACTGCACATGAGATTAAAGGACTCTTTTGATCGTACTAATTTAACGCGGACTTCAACGCCATTTACAAAAAACTTTTCTTGATTAAAAATGTCACCATGTAAGTGCCCCATCATTTCAACTTCCTTACTATCCTTAATAAATTCTTGTCTTTTAGTCCATCCTTTGTTATCCGCACCAGTTTCATCCATATGACTCGAAGTGTCTTCATACCATAGCTCACACGTAAGATGAGACTTTTTTGCTGCAGGTCCATAATTTAGTAGAGTTTCCATATATGCACGGTACGCGTATGTGTTATTAGGCGGTGATACTAGTTTTTGATTCAAATATATGTCCAATTGGTTAAAAAGTGAATGTAGCCAATTATTCACTGGAGCAACATGAGTTTCTGCTGATTTGATCTTTGTGCCATCTTGATTCAATACCTTGGCTTTGATATGTAGTAAAGTATGAGACAGGTCAATATAGTCATCGCCTGATCCTGGAACTTGAAATTCAATAGGACCATCATCCCTAAGAGATGAAATAGGTTTATAATGTATCCACTGCCCATTTTCTATACTTGTTTGCGTCGATGGAAGAGCAAACAAATCTAACTCTGACTTAGCGCATTCACATGAATGATTATGTAAAAATGACATGATTTAATTAGTAAAAATATCGTTTATATATTTTTTATTCTTTTTTGGACCTCTCCCCCGTAAAGCTTTGGGTGCAATGGCGCGCTCTTGCCTCTTTCGTATCATTTTATACCCAGATCCTGACATTAGAGAATCTATTTTTTCATCAGCCTTTCTTTTTAAATTACTGCTTGCATTCTTAAAACGAGACTTAAATGATTCGTCGATAGGGTGCGAATTCATCATGTCTGATAAAAGACCAACACCAGCATTTAATGCTTCTTTCCCAACCGTTCTAAAACCACTAGAAAGCAGAGGAAATACCGATCTAAACAGTCCCCCTAAAAAACTTCCTATGCCATGCCCTCGCTGGTGAGGAACACCTTTATAAACAATGCCTACTCCTGAACCAGCTTGTTGAGCATAGTAATGTTCGTATGGACAAGCAGTATTTTGACGTCTATTATTCATTTTACTCGTTGAAAATGTAGCTTCACGCATGAAGTTCCAAACTCGAATGGAACCTTTCCACCCGTATGCATTCTTATATCAATTTCCATAGTATCAAACTCTCTACGCAAAACAGGTATGTAATGTGCAGGAGAAAAGCTATGCATTTTATATGCTCCATATATATATTTAGTAGGATCAAGCGGTATTATTCTTACTAAAGATGTCATAACATCTCCTACCATTTGAGGTTGAACAATATCCGAATATATAAACAATTGTGATGGTAGTCCCAAATATAAATTAGCAGGAAATTTTCCTAGTTGACATTGGATGAGATTCGTATTTGGTTTGAAACCTAGCTGGAGGTTTAGTATTGGTGTTGCATGTACGGAAACAATGTCTTTATGTGAAGAAGTGACCTTGATAACTTTCGATATTCTGTCATAGTTAAAATTCACCTTGTTTTTCAATAATGAGTTTTCGTTAAAAGCAGATATAAAGTGATCCATGTCGTCATAGGTTGTTGCTGGAATATAAGACTTATATTCAACGGTAACAGGTAACTCTTCGTTCTGTAATGTTACTTTCTTTTTTACATAAACTACGTTTTCATGTTCTTGAACGTTGTACAGTGAGCATGGGTAATGAAACTCCACTAATCCGACGACCCATTCTCCTTCTAATTTAATTGTCTTTGGAAGTTTGGTGAGAAAGTTTGCTGTTGTATTTTCGGGGTAGTATTGTATTGAACTGTTACTCAGCAGAGTTAAATAAAAACTATCATCACTCATGTTTCTTCTAAACTAGATGCAGATATCCAACTATTAAATTTATTCGGATAACCTCTCCACTTCACAAACACCTCCTTTCTGTTACCAACGCGTCTAGAACTTAATATTTTATCTATTTTATATATCATGGTGGGGTTATAAGTAACTTTCTGTAACTCTTTATAATAGAAAGTGCCTGTGATTGGTTCATCTTGTAAGTCTTTTAAGGTGTAAACAAGATGAGGTGATCTATTAATAACTGAGTCGATTACAAAGATTTCATCGCTCCAATTGGTCTCATAACCTTTTTGAAATATGTGTTTATATTTTGTTATTCTGACATGATCACCAACATTTAACATTGTATTACAATTTTTTTTAAATCCGTTTCTTGGTGTTTCATATAAGTTAGTCCAAACCGTCATAATATTGTTAAAATTAACATCTATAGGACACATTTTAATACTTGAATGGTAAGTGTGATTATATGAATAAAGGAGGTCTTGCAATATATCGATATATTTATATGTATTTTTATGTGTAAAATAACGCCACATTTTCATTTTTAATGTTCTTTGAAAGCGTTCTACAATACTAGCCTTAATATCAGGATTGTTAGTTGTATAGTAGTTTATATTTTTACTTTTAAAATAATGTCTTACCTCTTTAGAAACAATTCAGTGCCTTTATCAGATTGAATATGACGTGGAGTTGCTCTAGCCTCAATAAATATATCTTCAAAGCATTGCTTAACTGTTTCTGAATCTTTCTTTTTCATTGGTCTAGCAAAAGCATACTTACTAAAGACGTCAATTACGCATAATATGTATTTAAAACTCTCATTATATTTACTATATGTACGCATATCACTTAAATCTACTTGCCAAAGTTCATTATAGTTAGATAGAATGTACTTATTTCGTATAAAACGTCTTTGAACTGGTTTATGTAAAGTATAAGTTTCCTGAGACTGTAACCACTTTTTTACTTCATCTTTGTTCATTCGGCCATGCATTGCTTTAGCTAACTTATCAATACTACTGTAGCCAGCTGGATTAGAAACATCATAGTAAATCCTATTGATATCTAATAAGGGGTCCATCTTTCCCAATCTATTTTCTTTTTGGTTGAATTAGGAGTTTTATATGAAATTGGCGTTGATTGTCCTCTTGATTGAATCGACGTCGATCTGGTGTTTTTATAAATTGGAAATTCCTGGACCTTCTCTGTCTGAAGACCATTTATATATTCCAGATTAGTCGGGTTACCTATACAAGAAGTAGGAACTTCAATATCTTTTAAAACTGAAGCAAATTCTTTCCAGCCGTTAGGTTTGGGGCGTTTGAGAGGTCTTAGAGTGTCACTTATCAAATCAGTTATATTAGTTTCTGGGATAACTTGATTGTTCACTACGATTTCCCCTCCTTCCTTCCACCAAATCATCGGCTTATGTTTTAAAATATTATCGATCAAAGACTGTCCTTTTCTTATGTAACTTTTCGGAATTTTTTTAATGATGTGAGATGGAGTAAACTTCTCAGGGTAGTTATGTTTTGAAGGAGTACTAGTAGCGTCTCTTTCGTATGGTTTTGGGTTAGGTAATGTAACATTATCTTCAGTTTCTTCCTTTTTAACCATCGATTTCTCATGTTCTTCATGGGCATTATTTATACCATCAATCATTATTGGAAGCTTCAACGGTTTTCGATCTGTTTCAGTAATATGCAAAAAACGTTGTAATGCTTGAGAATATAACGCCCATTTTTCACGATCTTCTATTTTACTTTTTAGTATTTTTTGCATCTCCTCGTCTAAGCGAGATAAGGAGTTTAATGGCGCATTGTCAATGTGTTTGAGCTTCTCAATAAAATCTGGTTCTACTAAAAGCATTTTCTTCGTGTTCTCCATTTCAATTATGTTAACGAGCTTAATAAACTACTTAAAACAGCCCCCAGTATAATTGGTAAAAACGCACCACCCTTTTGAACTATAATAGTCTTCCTTAACTTTTGTTTTCCTTTCGAAACTAATTTGCGTAATATATTCTTATGTTTATTTAACTTGTTTTTTTCTAAATTGTCTAATGGAACTTTTCCCTTTAAAACGTTGTAAATGCACTCACAAATTATATTTATTTCATCTTCATCACATGCTTTAAGTAAAGCTTGGCGATATTTTGGTTTAAGCGTATGCAAAGCTTTAAGTAAATGTTGATATGTGGCTACTCTGTCAGGCATCATTTAGAACTGACGGAAACAGAATGACTACTGGCATATTTAAACCCTTTTTTGGGAATATATATAATACAACATTTATCAAATGGGAATATCTTACTTTTAAAACGACACATATCATCAGTGATTTGTTTTAAGTCAATCATCAGGTACCCATGTGCTGGCATAGTAGCATCTTTATACGCTTCATCAACAAATTTTGTATTTTCTGGATAAACTTGTCGGGACAAGTGGCGTATTTGAGTTTTGTCTCTGGGATTTTTAAAATAAACAATGTAGGTTGTGTTCAATGATATGTCGCGTTGTCCTCTTCCTTGATGAAATAAATTTTGAGTTATATAAAAAACGCTTAAATTTCTGTGATGACTACCTTTAGTAAAAATATCAACAATACGTCCATCTGACTCTCTCATTAAATCATCGATTATAAGTAGTTTGGGTTGCTTTCCATCAAACATACTTAAATCGGGAATACCTTGAACATAATCGATACCATAGAGATTATAAAGTGGTTGCATTTCATCATAGCACCATAGTACTTGGCTAAATTCAATATTACACATTTGTCCAACATTTTTTAAAAAATTCGTGACAAAATTTGATTTTCCACAATCACTTGGACCAGCAATAATAGCCGTAAACGGGTGAATGAAATGGTACATAGCAAAAAACTGTCTTTCCTCTCTAAACGCTGTCTAGAAACTAAAACATAATTTATGAGGTTATTGATTTATATTTTAAGTACACACACACACACACACACACAGACACACATAGGTAAACAAGCAAAAAAAAAAACAATGTGTTTTCTTAACGATATATTTATATAATACATAATAAAATGCTAAATTACTTATAAATACAAGAACATTTGAAAATTTATTTAGAACACTCCCCACCGCATGCAACGAACAAGGCAAATTTACAATTTTTATTTTATTTCTTATGTTCTAAGCAGCTACAACATCAACTCAAAAATATTTGTATAAACATAATTATTGATACTTTAATTTATAATGACCCCAAGCTAACGTGTCAAACGAGTCGTTACATAGATATCTTTTTGTGTCATAATATGACAAAGAGATTTTATTTATTTTCTGTGTAAAAATTACATGTTTAATTGAGCGAAATCGACACATTTCCGAAAATATTTTTTTTTTCTCCTTTAGACAACGTTTATAATCCTGAATCTGAAACTTCTTAGTCACACATTTATTTATACCTTTGGCCCTAGCTACTATACAGTCCTCCACATTTAAAGCGTACATTTTAGATCTCAAACCTACAAATTCTTTTAAAATTTTACCTTTATTTTCGTCTTTAAAATATCCTAACTTTTTTTTATTTATACATGGAAAATCGTAAATGTTATTGGATGCATAGTCAGATGTATCAAAATGTTTTTTTAAGTCATTTTTTATGTCATAGTAGAAATCGTCCGTAAAAATTTGATATATGAAACTATCTGTATCCGTATATAGTAATTTAAGCTTATTTTCAAATTTTGGTTGCATGTACCCATAATGAAATTGGTACATTAAAGTTTTAGATAAATCTAATATGCAGAAGCCCAAGTAAATAGGTTTGTTGTAAATAAGTTTAGTTTTTTTTAATTGAACTGCAGCTAAAGTATCTGAAAATATTGAGATACTGTGGAATTCAGGCCGAGCTATGTAACTTTCAATTCCTTTGATCTTGCCATGATTTTCCCAATGAGTCAATAATTTAACATCGACCCTTTTCTCAATATTTTCCATAGTTTTTCCAAAAACTGCATTGTTCATAAGTTTATAAAAGTCTTTTTCGAACTCGGATTTTGCAGCTATTCTTAGCGTGGTATTTAAATCGATATACTTTTTGAGCCAGTTAGTTTGTTTAAATTTTAGGATCCTATGAACTTTAGTTAACTTTAATCCATTTTGTAAACATTGTTTAAGATTTCTATAATGTATAATATATTTCTGTTTATTTTTTAAATTTGGAACTAATTTTTTTTGTTTACTCTCATCAATTATGTGCTCAGCACAAAATGGTAGGTCTGAGTGAGAGTCATGTAAGGAGTCAGGGTAATCCAGATCTACTTCTAAGATGTATCCATTATCAGCATCATTAGGAATTTCAAAATCCGTAGCAGGATCAACCTATTCAAATTCACCTACAGGGAGATATTGCGACATCGCCCAACCATACAAGTTATTTGCGTCGAGGTAAATGAGATAAGATGAAGGTTCGTCTGGATTAAATTCTGCCATGTAGTAATTATTTGATTTCGCATATCGGTTGCTACATTGCGAAATACCGCCTCGCAGTCCTTTTTTAATAAATGAAACTTTATCAAAGTCTGTTAAAAGTTCAAGCTGAATCCCAGTCATTTTAAGCATAGCATCCCAACTTAGACCAGGTGCTGTAAAATAATGAGCTGGATCTAAGTTATATGTTTCAAGACACACGCTACGAAAATTCTCAAAGACATCTGTTAGCAAAAGTACATCCGTTTTTAAATACAAGTTGGAATAATCCAACATTGTTTTACAATTGAAATGACCCCAAACGTTTTGTGCATGTTGGTAATCCTCAATTGTTATACTGCTATCGGTTAAGGAACTGTAGAATTCAGTTATTTGAGGCAATGATGTTACTTCCAGAGATTTATTCGATTTCATGAATTCATATGGAAACACCCCCTTCCGCTTCAAAAGTTCAAAATCTCCATCTCTAGGGTATTGCTTTCTTAACTCATGAAACTGATGGTCTTGGAGATTTTTGGCTAAACTATCTAAACTACTCGACATGAATCTAAAGGAATCAACAAATCTCAGCGATAAACATTTCTTATCAAATTTTAGTTGTTTGGAAAAGGAAATATATTTTTCTTTATTTTGTGGGATAATATCGATTGGCCCTTCTCGGAAATTCAAAGCCTTGACAATAAAATGTGCATCATAATTACTTAAATTGTGAAAAAAAAACTGGTACATATGATGGAGGTATGAATTTATCATCACATGACTTATGTGCTACTCCTTGGAATTTCCCTGAAGTCCAATCGTAACTAAAACTGCTTTGGGATTTTAACAAATCATCACAAATGATACACTTGATGTTACTACCATCTCCAATTTTATTAAGATCAGTCTGATTTAATGGGATTGGATGTTTCCGGTAATGAATGAATTTAATGAATTGTGCTAAATCGTTATAAAGATTATTCATAAACACTTTAGCGCAATCTGGGCCTGTATATGAACAAAACCGCGAAAGCTTATCATTAAATGAACATTTGATAAAATAACCAAAACTGTACATTTCATGTTGTTGAATACTATGTGTATAAGATTTCGATGTATCTGGATCACAAGATGATATCGGATTTAAAAATGCTTCGAAATCTGCATACACTACAAACGGTAACTTAAGCTTTCGTTGGTATTTATCAAACACAATCATATGACTTGAAATGTCATCACCGAGCCAATTTTTTTTAGTTTTATCATGGTCAGGGAGTTCGACAACAACGTGGCCGCAATCATTTTTTTGATGATTTGTTAATTGTTCATTTGAATAGAATGCTAATAGACACCCATCACAGATGTGAAAGCTACAATTGGTTGTTGATATTTGCCGACTTACTAATCGAAATAAGTTTTTTATATAGCAGTAATGCGTCTGGCTACCTCTAGATATGAAAAGTAAATTTATGTGTGTTGGTTTACGGCATTTGGTAAAGTGGAGTGGACCGACTACTTCATGTGATTTAGATTTTTTATCATAGCTTAATTCAAAAACATTAATGCTTATTTCATTTAATTTTTCAACTCTATGAATATCTGTCAATTTTACTGGGAACGGTATATCTGAAAATTTTAATTTGTTTTGATGAGAAATATAGGACGATACTCTCTGTGAACTATCCTTAACTGGATACAATGCTGAAAGTATTGCCCATTTCAAACACTCATGATCATGGTTTTGCACGTTAATTATTGCCTTTTTTGCTTTAATATCATGTGGTAAATCAATATATGAAGAACCACGCAATGGATTAAATTTATTAATATTCATATCTAAGTATTTTATATGTTTCAGACTCCATCCACTGTCTTTTTTTTCAAAAGTAGAAATTTTATTCGTCACTGAGTTTCTTAAGTGTTCTAAAAATGTTTCCCTGTCATCACCTTTGCAAATGGTCCAACTCAAAATATTAAAATCAAAAAAATTGTTGATTCCTTTAGTTTCTTGTATAAATTCTGCGTGTAATATAAAACTTACTTTGAAAATTGTTAGCTGATTAATGGTGTCATCTATTAGTTTATTAAGAGATGGTTTAACCCTCTCAAAAAAAAGTTCAGGTGTTTCAAATTCAGGATTATTTGTTTCCTGTATTGATACTATTCTATAAGTTAATAACCTATTTCCAAACGCAGCTTCAATAAGTTCAACATTGGGATAGGAATGTTGAAATTTTAAACAGTTATTTTTATGGATATTACTTCTTAAATGTTGGGCGTAGTACCTTCTGGTAACGTTTCGTTTGCAGGTTTTGCACTCGACGATGTCACCAATATTAGATGATGGTTCAGCTCCGGTTCGAGAAGTTGATGGTTGTGGGGACGTAAGATCTTGTTGCGGTTCCATATCACCTGCTGGAGTGTGCGAATCACATGGTTGAAAGGCTTCTTCTGATGTTCGCTTTCTTTTGATTCCACGTGTTACTGATCTACAAATGAAACAAATAATTAGGTAAAATATATAAATAAAGCGGTTTTTTTTACAATTAGTAACGTAAAGCACCGTAATATACCTGATTTACTTGATTGACAAAGAGAACAATACGCTTCCATGGGGAATACACCATCTATCTCATCGTAATCCGAAATAAACGATTGAAAAACGGTTACGTGCCCACTGCAAGGGGTTATATATGGTTTAATATCGGGATCGCAAGCTAAATTTTGATCAAGTTTCCAACTTATAAACCACATTCTTAAATGTTTATGGAAATTATTTAATAACACTGGCTTGCTAAACATTTTAATGTCCTCACTAGTAAGCCCCATCATGATGGTGTGAAAAATATGATAAATTTCGTTGAGAATTTTACTTATATCGGGGTTCGCCTCCCCACTGCCAGTCAACATAAAAAAAATAATGAGTACTCACATATTTGGCAGCTGATTCTCGACTTCCGAACAATGTTCATAAGAGTTCGTTATCGAAAAGGGACTTGTTAAGATCCGAGACATCTTCACAACGTTCATAAAGGTCTTCGTCGTAGATTGAGCTTTGGAGATCCATTTTGCAGCTTCGGGTGTTAAGGTAGATACGGTATGGTTTCTTTTGCGTTGTCTAACTATATATAGCCCCAGAAATCATTTGTTCGTTGGTGGGGAGAGAGTTTTTTGTGGGCGGAGTAAGAAATAATTTATGGCTTAGCGTCTATGAAATACTTTTTACAGTCATTTTTTGTTGCAATATGTTTCGTAATATTGTAGACCAATTCTTTTGTGTTAGAATAATAGTCATCGTCTTCTGTCTGCGTGTAGTATTTGATTCTAGTATCCGCGAATTTCCAGTGCTGATCGTTTGGGATACCACGCAACTTTTTTATATCGTAAACATCAATTTTAACGAGATGAGTGATCTTTGTAACATCATCTGCGCGAGAAGATATATAGTTGGTACCGCCATTTGTTGACTGGGCGACAGTAGATGAATATTCTGTAGTCTGTTTCTTTTTAGACTTATCGAAAAATACATCGATGTTGTTGGTTCGTTTCTGGGCTTGAATTTTAAGCGGTTTAACTTGGGCTTCATCGTCACTCAAATTACCGTAATAATAATTCTTCATGGTGTACTCAAGAGAATTCGCGTTTGATGTCTAAAACAATCAAAACAATATGTTAAATGCGTGATGCAAATGGAAACAGATAATGGTTATTTATGCATAGTCAGTTAATGTCGAGCTTACCTCCATTTTCAGCGGTAGTAAGACGTAGACACACAGTTCAAAAAAAATCTAAGGATAACTACTCGCACTGTTCTTTAATACACTTTTACCACTTGACAGACACGGTTTTTCAGACCAACTAATCTGAACGAATGCTGGTTCCATCGACTTGGGATCTGCTTTTATTGAGCAACACGCACACACGCACACATGTGGTGGATAAGACAAAAAATCTATTAATAAAACAGACACCTGTTCGTTGCATCACCCGACAGGTTCTAACAGGATTTTTACTGGAATACTGTGGAACGTGCATCAACCTGCTTAGCTTTAATGTTCTTTAGGTTTTTTAATGGCCAATAAAATACGAAAAGCATGACATGTCGTAATAAACAATGATACTTTATCGGTTTTCGAATATAATGCACACAAACACACACATGCCGCAGACAAGGCAATCTATTGCCTAGTTAAAAAACACACCTGTTTGTTTCATGTTACGACAGGTTCAACCTATTTTTTTTTTGCTGTTTTGTTTTGTTTGCTACTATCCAAAGAAATGGAACGAAGGTATGTGAACGTGCGCAGATATAAATACGAGGGGTGATCCAAAAGTAATGATAATGAAATACTTTCAGTGGCTGAAAAAAGCAAAAAGAGGTTTTATTTTTTAAGGCAGTTCTTGGCCAGTAAATTAAAAAAATATATGTAAAAAAATTTATATCTGTCACTGAAATAAATTTATTTATTCGTGAGTTGTCGGAATAAATTCGTGGAAATGGAAAAATCTGAAGTGAGAGCCGTTATTAAGTACTTCTGTTTGAAAAAAATGTGTACTAAAGATATACATGTTGAATTGGTGGGAACATTAGGGGACTCTGCTCCTCCGTATTCTACAGTTGCACACTGGTGCAAGGAGTTTAACTTGGGTAGAACATCTTGTAAAGACGAACACCGCGAGGGCTGGCCTTCCATCGTCCGCACTGAGAAGAATGTCAAAAAAATAGAAGATTTAGTTTAACTGATAGAAGAGTGACAATCAGACATTTAAATGAGGTCACAGGGATCTCGTAAGGCAGCATTCAAAGAATCTTAACCCAAGAATTGTACATGAATAAAGTATCCGCTCGTTGGGTGCCTAGAATGTTCCACCCAGACAACAACGGACCTCCTCATAAGGCCAGGTGTTGCAATGGCTGCAATCCGGGATGCGGGTTTCGAATTGGTGGAACACCCCCCTATTCGCCAGACCTAACCCCCAGCTACTTTTATCTGTTTCCACGGCTGAAGGAAAATCTCCGAGTCAAAATTTTTTTGAATGACAGTGAGGTTATGGCCGCTGTGGAGGCTTATTTGGAGAGTCCAAACAAAGATTTTTTTTTAAATGGAATTCGTAGTCTGGAGAAAAGATGGCATAGGTGTGTAGACTTGTTAGGAGACTACGTTAAGAAATAAATTTAGTTTTTGAACACATGTGTTGTTTTACATACTCGTTATCATTACTTTTGGATCACCCCTCGTATATTTTACATTAATACCCAATTGAATACAAAAACCGTGGCATTTTGATAATAATCAACGA
Organism: Cenopis cana; assembly: GCA_951800055.1. Classification (NCBI taxonomy): domain Eukaryota; kingdom Metazoa; phylum Arthropoda; class Insecta; order Lepidoptera; family Tortricidae; genus Cenopis; species Cenopis cana. The sequence goes on from CATOHG010000030.1 coordinate 114,465, forward strand.
TACTTTATCGTTCTTCAAATATGCTGCACACGTACACACACATGCCGCAAAAAGATAATGAATCTGTTACCTAGTTAAAAAACACTCCTGTTCGTTTCATGATTCAACACGTTAAATCTATTATTTTTTACTGTACTATCTAAAGAAATGGAACAGAGACATGTGAACGTGAATAGCTTCAAATTTATTATTTGCTTTTATCCCCAATAAAATACAAAACCCGTGACAATTTTGTAATAACCAATGCTATGTTATGGTTTCTACAAATATATTTTTTAATTCTCACGATCGTCTATCTAATGAATGACAATATAAATTTCGTAATATATTGCCATCCGCAGAATATTATTACGCTTGCGTGGGAAGAGCACAAAAAAACAGACGTTGCCCTTAATAAAATAAATCGATTTAAGGAAACGCGTATACCATATCAAAAAAGCAATCATATCCAAAAAAACAACAGTGGGACATGTGGACATATCTCCAACCCATCATCAACACAAGCAGTGGGCGGTCGACTATCAAATGCTCGCTCATAAGAAAAAACACGCACGCAAAAACTGCCGCAGATAATTTGTTAAGAGGGACATAAAAAACTGTAAAAAAAATCGGCGTGCTTTACGTGCCGCAGAAACAGTAAATAACCAACTACTTGCGAGACGCACACAACAGCGCCTGTACGTGTGTAGTTTATCAGTAATAAACGAGCATCTACCAGAGCCGGTTGTTTCACTAGAATACCTACATATACGTTACCACGTGTCATAATATTCATGGGGTTGGTATTATTAGACGAATTGGTACGTCAATATACAGCTTTATTTATATTACATGAAATGTATATTCGTCTATACACTTGTTTGGCTCGTTATAAGAGTACAGTTAACCAGAACACAAACACACGATATAGGTACGTGTCTTGGGTCTGGTTAAAACCTTCTATACGAGGAAGATTCATACAAAGATTCAAAACTTCGAATACTCATCATCTCATATAAAAGTATCACCAGCGTTAACACCTGGCCCGAAGTAGGCAACTTCAACCTCGATGAAATCCGACGTTTAAATTACTCTAATTTCAGCTGCAAGTTAATAACCATCAAGTCAATTAAATTAACGTGTCGTCTGTCTTATAACAGGTTCGTATATTTTTCTTGGCTTGATTTACGGGGTATAAGTAAATTTTGTCAATAAGACAAAAATGTTTAATTTATACTAAAATAATCAATCATAGAATACTAACACATTAATCACTATTGACTATATATAGTTCCATCATTTCCATGATGTGACATACTTTGCCTTAACGTCGGTCACAGCACACTGGGCATCGTTATCAGCATTGTAGAATTAAGTGTATCTCATTATTAAAACAATAAAAGGGTGTCATTCATACTAAAACAATCGCTCATAAATGCTAACACCTTAGTCATTATTGATCATGTAGTAATCGGATATACTCAATTTTCACGATGTGACAAACTTTGGCTCAACATAAGTCATAGCACCCTTGGGCTGCTTCATACTGGTACGTTTAATCAACATGTTTGGACTTCGTTCGTATACTGGGTCTACGCAGCCTACAGTGCTGCATGATGCATAACATTACGCTTGGGCTGCACTGCACACAAGGCTCCCTATATTAGGCACACTTAGCCTGTACAGCAAATAGGGCTACTTAAACTGGACAAGTTGGTGTCAACTTGTGGCCTACATGGCCTACACAGCACACAGGGCTGACTGTACGAGGCACACTTTGCCTTCAGAACACACAGGGCTCTATACTAGGATTACTAGGCACACTTGGCCCACAGTGTACAGGGCTGCTTTTATTCGGCTCACATGGCATACACTACACAATCATATGGCTGTTTGTACTGGGCGCACCTAGCCTGCAAGGCTCACAAGGTTGCTTGTATTTGGCACACATGGCCTGCACAGCACACATGTCTGCTTGTTCTTGGCACACTTGGCCTGGCTCACATGGCTGCCTGTACTGGGCACACTTGGCCTGCACAGCACACATGACTGCTTGTTCTTGGCACACTTGGACTGCACAGCTCACATGGCTGCCTGTACTAGGCACACTTGGCCTGCTCAGCACACATGGCTGTTTGTTCTTGGCACACTTGGCCTGCACAGCTCACATGGCTGCCTGTACTAGGCACACTAGCCTACTCAGCACACATAGCTGATTGTTCTAGGCACACTTGGCCTGCACAGCTCACATGGCTGCTCGTACTAGGCACACTTGGCCTGCACAGCTCACATGGCTGCCTGTAGGTACTAGGCACACTTGGCCTGTTCAGCACACATGGCTGTTTGTTCTTGGCTCACTTGGCCTGCACAGCTCGCATAGCTGCATGTACTAGGCACACTGGCCTGCTCAGCAAACATAGCTGATTGTTCTAGGCACATTAGGCCTGCACAGCTCACATGGCTACTTGTACTGGGCACATCTAACCTACACAGCACACATGGCTGCACATAACACTAGGTCTCAACTCAACACATGTGCCCGATACTTAAGCGTTAAGGAATTTGTACATAAAAATCTTTGAATCATTGATATCTGGAATAAATTATTATTATTAAGTATAGACTGGGCACACGGCAATACGGCAATTTATGCTACATTGACTGAAACTAGTTTTATCAAATACAAATACAAATGCGTTTATTTTTCTCTTTAAATTACATTGGTGTATCGGTTATGTAACCGCAATGGTAGTACTTGATTATTGTCTGATATAGTTATTTATATTATTTAATACAATTGCCTAAAAAATGTTCCCACGACGACAAGCTCTCTTTAAAATATAATCAACAAAAACACTATGGCAATAAATTTCATAGTTTATGTTTGGACTGAAGTGGTTAGGCTGAAGGACTTGATATACGTTTCTCACATTGCTAAGCTCGGCGTGCCCACTTGACAAAAATAGGGCTTTAAACACAAAAAGAGCCTATGTTAACCGTTGATAATATAACACTTACGCTCATTAGTTAAAATTATTAATAATTTGGAAGCCAGAATGACGCAGCTGATGATCAGTCTGATAGAAATTCTTTTAAGATTAATTAAATAATTGATTCTTGATTAATATATTGTGTGCGCGTTCGTGTTTCGCGGTTTTTAGTTTAAAATTAGTGTTCCATTAATTCAGTTTTACGTGTTATTTATACAAAGACATTCTGACTTTTGTAGTAAACAATTAAGTAATTTTATTGTAGGGAAATATGTATTAATAGTGAAAATTGACAATGGACCATATGTGTAATGACTCTAAGTGTTTAATTATTATTATTTTTAATTTATTAAGTGTAAATTATAATTGTTAATAGAGTCAGTGTAACAGGTAGTACAATAAAATTATTATGTATAGATATTAAGGTTGTTCCTTCATATTTTTAGGTCATCTCGACGGGCATTTCACTGGTTCTAGAGTTCTGCAAGCAGTTTAAAAAAATCGTTGTAGTATTTCATGGCATCATACATTATAGAGGCTATGTTAGATTGTTTCTGCATAATAATCGAGCTGAAGGAGAATTCCAGAGAAGATTTATTAGGGGCCATTAGGGCCAACATTACATTTTATATACACATTATATCTTTACTACGTCATGGAATGAAAGTGCATTTAAAATAGTAGTTTATATTTTCATGAACATTATTTTAAATTAACATTGCATGAATTAAGTGTTGACATTGCAAAGTACTTGATTTTCAGGAGAGAGTTATTAACACACACATCTAATATTTTTATTAACTCTTTTCCAACATTTTGAGGGCGTTGCAGTGTCAAACATTTGATTGCTTTTGATCCTATTATTTGTGACAAGATAGTGAACTTACAACAAAAAACTATTACACACAACCATTGTATTCCGTGGCATAGCCTGGCTATAATGAGCAGACACTCTTGTACACACCACACACACACTAACACACACTAGCTTACACACCACACGTTTAGTCCTTTTGCATACACACATTTAGGTACATTCAGCAGAAGGTAGTTTGGCTGACAGTAGGTCCTGGATTACTGGAGCTGAATCAGGCTGTTACCTAAAGAATCTGACGGGTCAGTTCTTTAGAAGTTAGGAGCCGTTACACTACACTTAGGTACTCAAGCAAGGCCTGAGTCGTTCATATGTCTGCAACATAATCTCTGCCTACTCTGGAGGCGCATCTCTCGTCTACAGCCGACCCCTGACGTCTGATGTCGTGTGTGAAGGCAGAGGGCTCTACGGCTCAATTTAATGAGTTTGCAGTACAGAGTGTGTTGTAGCATATACATGATATTCAGATTACCTTATACATAATCGACAACAATCACTAACTTTGTCACAAATACCGCGGCTGCATGACGAATTAGGGAAGCGTAAATTCAGCAGCGCGTAAAGATTAGCGTAACTTTAAATAAAATAAATAAAACTAGTTATTTGGCATTCTGCGCAAAGTACTTTCTATTAAAAAATAGTACGAAAGATTGATGAGGAATGAATAAATAGGAGGGATGGTTTGAACTGTGTAGCTAAGGGATAGATAGGTTGTTCATGACGGATTTGCTGGATGGTAGGGGGTGTAGGGTGTAGGGAGCCCCCTCAATGTTAAAGATATAACATAGGATTAGGTCCCCTTTTAAGATCTAAAGGTCTGAATTCCTAAGGTCCCCTTGTAGTCTGGTTTTTACAGGTCGTCGTTGTTATGCATCGTGTTGGAGCATATATTATCATAGTATAACTTTAGAAAGTTTTAAGTGAAACATGTTTGTATTTTTATTTTTTATTAATAATAATTCATATATTGTAATTAATTAATTGAATCAATTATCTTTGTTCGAGCTGTTGCTGAATCGGGTGAATCGCATGTTCACTTATGTAGTTAGATTATTATTGCGTTTACGAATGCAGATTATTCTGATTTAATTTTTCATGATTGTTTTATTGCGGATTGAATTAATCATTGCGGATTACTAGTTTTTTTTAATCACCTGATAAAAATTGCGGGCGATAAAATTTATTCTCGGTCACTATTTTAAAATATTGATTTATAGTATTCGACATTTATTTGAGACTTGTTTTATTAACGGTTTTTTTTATTAATTGCGTTAATTGTGTTTTTATTATAACACAAATTAAGAGTTATTATTTTAACGGTTTATTTTCATTATGATTTTAACACAACGTAAAGGGTCCTATTCGTATTGTTTGAACTAGACGATCACAAAATTTATTGATGGCCAATGCTTTCGATAACGTATTTAGGTAGGGTCAGTTAAGTCTTTCTACAGTTAGTAATACCTTATATCATTACATAGAAGCGAGTCAAACGGCTTGTATTTTACAGGAACCAATTAATCATTCACTCAATCAATTAACTGAAAACTGATCTGGTTAAAGTTCCCGCGTTTATTCAAATATCAATTCTTTTCTTTAAAAAAAACATGATGCTGAGATTACTCATAGTGTGATTAAACAAAACATAGGTATTTTGAATACACATGGTTGAACAATCAGGCATACTTAGCCTGCCCAACACACATGGTTGGCATATTACGTGACTAAATCATGCACACTTAGCCCGTTCAGTACACACGGGTGTAAGGACTGGGTATATTTCAAACTCATGGTTTGAAGTCAACAAAAAAAATATAGCTCTCATACTAAGCCTATTCATCTTATTATTACTCCATATTAATACAATCATTATTACTCCATCAAGAAATCCAGAAATCCTATGCTCACTCGCTAGTGGTAACTGGATATTCAATTCAATTCGATAATCTATTCATAATTTCACAAAATAAACTTTTACATGATATTGTCGGTCTTTTAATCCGCGCGCGCACGGGTCAACTTGTGAATTTCGAATAAGTAAAATCACTTTGTCGAGACAAATGATTATTTGGGACTCATTATAACTTGTGGTTCTAAAAAAAAGACCATATGACTTTAGGTAAATACTCTTCTCAATCCATTGTAATCGAAATGCCATTAGAAAAATACTAGATACCATCTATCCGTTTCCATACTAGATAGCAACTGATACCATCTTCGAAAATAATTAATGTAGGATTCATTTCAATTTTAGTCAAAATCAATTATTCAAAATAAATAAGTGCTTAATCCACTGAATTCATCTTGGCATACTTAGCCAAAAACAATAAAAACTCACTTGGTTTACAGTTTCATAAAAAGATATTAATTGTCTTCTATAAAAATAATTCCTGGAAGTATGATCTAGTATGCCCATCTCAATAAACCTAATTTACTGGTGTTTTTTTTTTAAAAAAAAAACTTTGAGTCTTATACAATATTCAAAAATCACTGTTGGCCTCTTTACCTTTTCCCTGCAGTAGGGAATAGTACATTACAGCAGAGGCCGGGAAAATGAGGATTTCCGGCCAAGTGGGTATATACTAGAAGTTAGATATATTACTTAGAAGTTAGATATTTTACCTGTGTTTTACCTGTTTAGAGTGTTTAGATTGAATCCAACCTTTATTTTTGTAGTACATTTTTATTCAATATAACTCAAATAAATAGAATAGATCAAGTACGATCCTGTCAGACTACAATTAAAACTGCCAGACTATATACTAAAATTCACTTCAAACACTACAGGCAGGTCAATCAAAAAGATACTGGGATACATTTCATTAAATCAATGGATGGACTTCGTCTTGAAAGATGCTTAATGCACATTTACAAAACGTAAGTATTGTCAAACTTAATTAATATTAAAAGTTATGTTTGACATGTTAGGGCAATTGGTAATTGTTATTGTTATGGTTTTCCCAGGAACGCTAATGTTAGTTTGCTGAATTTCGGAAGATGGACCTGGCTGTGATAGGACATTATGGCTCTTTGACTGTTCATTTGCCTTGTCGTTTTGCTGAGGAGGCGATGATGGCAGGGGATTTGATACACCAGCCTGGGTCGTATCTTGGAGATAGTTGATATCTAGGAGAGATGACAGTGAGCCCGGCACGGTATCAACAGTACATTTAGTAGGACTTTGGCGCTCTATGAAATCTGGAGGGTCACGAGAACAACCTGACTGAGGGTTGTCGTAAATTGATGGTTGCAAATGAAGATTTTCATGAGGTGTAACTCTGGTGTTAGTTCTTGCTAATATAATATTTTTAGTTATATTTTTCGTAGTTTCTTCTTAGACCCCAATCGAATCATCAATATAATTTTCAGCTGTTCTATCCGACTTCCACCCTCCATGTCTTTTAACAGTCAGAAGATTGGCTCCGGAGTCAGCAAGGAGGGTGACCGATGTCCGGCGAAAACAATGGCCGGTATACAGGTGTGGGCTATCTAAGTTTAAAAATGTAGCAATAGTTCTTGGCATATTTAAAATTTTGTGGGGGCCAATAACTTGTTTGGTACATTTATTTACCCTTTTGGTAATTTAAAAACAGTCTTTCTGTTGCTGTATTCTTGGGTCGCAGGGCATAATATTTCATGAAAATGTTCATAAATTCATCACGGATTATAAATGATCTATCCGTTTTATTTTTTGTGTCACATAACTTATATATGATTATGTCACCTTAAAATTGTTGTTGTTGTCAATGTCTTTTGTGGTGATGTTTGTTAACTCCATTGCTCGACAAGCACCATTTATGCCCAAGATCAAGGCAACCTGCAAATTATAAGTTGATTAATGAATAATAATATGATAAATGTTATTTTGTAGTATATAATATAAAAACATCAACATAAATGTAATGAGTTTGCCATGTTTTTTTAGTTCATAGTTTAGTTATATTTAGTTACTTAAGACTTTATTATTTTATGTTAATTTGTAAGTTTAATTTAATTTGCAATTTATTTTAATACTTTTTACCTAAACAATTATTAAGTTGATGATAAACTTACCTTTGTAGCCAGATATTGTTCATCAGGAGCTTGATTTAAAAATGTGGACATTTTCACTTGTAAATATTTTAGATTTTTTTGCCTTGTATCCATCTGATTGGCGTTTAAGCCATGCAATCAGTTTACCATAACTTTTTATATCTATGTCATGTTTCAATTGCAATGTTGCTTTGATCATTGAGTACAAAGACCACAAAGTTGACACCTTTTTTGTTGCACTTTGTTCTTGAAAATAGGCTAATAATACATTTTCTAAGAAGTTTACTGCCTTTTTTTCTATTTTCCAGCTCATGAAGTTATCATAAGCGGTCATGTAACGCTATTTGGATTTCGGTGGGAGCAAGTTATTCATCGCTAATTCCGCCTCCGCTCGTAATTCTGGCGGGGTACAGTCAAAAACCATTTCATCGCCGGTATTTTCGTCTGAAGAACTCATTTTCAGTACTTATTTTCAATAAAGAAGACTAAAAAAAAAAAATATTAATTTAGTATTATAATCTTAAAATATAAAGATTTAGCTAAGTAAGAACAATAATTATCTTGTTGAAATAAACAGTTGAATATTATATATTTTTAATTTTTTTTTTTCTAGTTAACAAATAGTTTCATTAAAGAGTAGATAGGAATTCACGCTGCTAAATTTTTCAACATTCTGTCTTATATTATTAATGTAAATTATGAGTGTTAATTTCACTCAAAGATATGCAGCTTAATAGTTATTTGTTTCTACGCACATCATTATTATCCGCCGAAAAACGTCCGCTGCTGGACATAGGCCTCCCCCAGAGAGCGCCAGAACTATCGGTCTTGGGCTGCCCGTATCCAACGGACCCCTGCGACCTTATCACGCTACAATTTAATAGCTTACTACTTTTTTACTATTTTAATTTCACCTTTTATTCAACCTGACTTTCTTATTGTGAAGTCAGAGTCAGTTAAAATTAATTTGGTGAAATTAAGGGTAAATTTTATAAACTAAAAATGTAAATGTAGTTTTGAGGATTTTCGGTACACAATGCACAGCACGACGTCTACGCCAATGTAGCGGTAACCCTTATTTTTTGGGGTATTACTTCCTTTCCATTTGTACTTTTAAAAGTAAATTGATATTTAACCCGACAAAATACTTATTATTCCACCAAAATATTATAAGGTCGAATGAAGGATAATTCACACATAAATGTCTACTTTACTAGCGTTTAAGAAAGTCAGGCATTTTGGATGGCCTTTGTCCATCGCTCGCTGTGCATTGGGCCGCTTTAAGCTATTGTAATATAATCATTTATGGATTAAGTCGGTAATGAGTTATATGTATCAGGTTGTTCATGTGTTTGTTTTTTCAGTTTTGACTCGTTTGTTCTCAACATCATCATATACCATCGCTTGCCTGACAATGCTGCATTTCTGATATTAAGTCTGATGAAATGGCTTCTATAAAACACGCTTTATGATTATACCGATTTTTATTTAAATAAATATATATAAATAAATAAAAATAAAAGTAAATTTATTGCCGCCAAAGAAATAAAAATACACAAAAAAATACAATACATTAAAAGAAGTAGATGAGTTTTGTAACCAGATTAAATGTCCATAGTCGCTTACTCTAGGAAGCTGGTACAGAGATAAAGTACTATCACATTGTAAGGTGTTTGTCGCAGAAAGAGTATATACACCGTGTTACAGTTGAAGTTTATATATTTACTTTTAAATAAGATGTTTGGAAGTATTTTACAGGTGGAATATGGACAAGGTTGAATGTTGAATATGGATGGACATCGAATATGGATGGTTGAAATGAATGAACAAATTACCAGTATGAGGTTGAAACGCAGTGGTGCCACAGACATGTGAAGTAGAGTGACCAATGGAACAAGAAATGGGAAATACTGTTATAACTACCCGAAAAGATTGGTATGATTGTAATGGTATTGGAAAACTGTAAGTGTATCATTATTATTAGTGTTTATGTCTACTTCATGGGAATTTGATTCATCACATGAATAAATGCTTGTGTATTTGACATGTTCCCCAATGAGCATGTTGTTATAGAGCCAGGTAAGGTAAATAAGAGAAGGTCAGAAGTCAGTAAATGAATGTGTTCCTCGAACACCTTGAGACAGCATACATGTGCTTTAGATTCTTTGTGGTCACATTCCTAAGATGAGGTCTGTGCCAGGCAGTGGATCCTGCAGACTGTTGATAAGAATTATTGTTAATGTTAAATGTTGATAAGAGTTCTGCCTGAAAAAACTGGCTCCAAAAAGCCCAGGACAGGAAAGAGTGGAGAAAAAGTGAGGAGGCTTTCACCCGGCAGATGGGATCTGCAGTCTGCCCCAAACCAAATTTTAGTTAAACAAAATAACAAGAACCCAAAAGGACTGTGGAACAAATAAAGCTATAATAAAAAAAAAAAGTTCAGCCAAATGTTGAAAATATTGTATGTTAATGGAAAAACTTTCATTAGTGGCTGATACAGGTAAAGAAAGAGACACAATGTCAGACTATAAATGAATGGCAAGTTGTGTTAGATGTAGATGTGTGTGGTAAAAGATTATTGCAGGTATATATGGGTCATTTTCTAAACTCGATTTTTTTTGTGTCCGAGCTGAAAATCGTAGTGTAGCACGAGATAATACGTACCATTTATTTTTTTTCATAAAGAATACACGTTTCCACGTTGAGGTCCACTCAAATTCACTGACTTATTTGTTTTTAAAATACATTAAAAAATACCTAAACGCTCAAATTAAGACTCCGTGCCCTGTCCGGCATCGAGTTTTGAATCAATCAAAAATTCCTATCAAAAACTGTACATTAGAATCACTGATTTCGTGTCAAAAACTTTAACTCGATTATATTTACTATCACTGAGCACAGACACTATTCACTTCACTGTGGTGAATAACTTGTAATTGATGTTTAAAAATCGTCCGAGCGCGAGAGTTAAATTTTGTCGGCAAAATTCAAAGGTCCCTGGCAGCCATCGTTTACATTTGATCAGCTTCGCGTCCTGCTTCACATGTGCTCTCAAATGTCAGCTATTATATATAAAAAAATTATATATAGCAAACCGCATTAAGTTCGAGTAAACCACCTAAGTACTTCGGTTTCTGGGTGGGCGACAATTTTTTTGCTTTTGCTTGCAATTTCGGTGGCCCTTAGAAATTCAAATTCTTACATACGTAATCATTAACATATGTATGCATTATAAAGCACTTTGGTGTCTCTATATAAACGATAACTTAAAATATTATTAACATGTGATTTTATTTTTTGATGATTTTTTTTATATCGATTTCCAATTCCCGTGTCCTAATTCCCATAGCTTGTTTACCCAAAACAGCTGATTTTGGGGCACGGGAATTGGGAAGGGTCACTTATTTTGTTAATAAACCGCATTTAATAACAATAATTATGGATGAAATGCATAAATAAATATAATTTGTACTAAATATATATCGATTAGAGTTGTAGTTTATGCGTTTATTTAAAAAAAAACAGGCCAACTGCTACAATTACACTTAGCTTCTTAAATATTTGAAAAGAATCAATAAACAAAGTCAATGAACATTATGTACATAAAATCATGTAGGTATATATCGATACATACGCATTTTATATACAACGACGGTGGCAAACAAGTAAGCAGACATCTCAAATTTTATAAAAGGTCAGCAACGTACCCGTGACGCTTTTGGAGTTGCGAGCGTCTATATGTACATCTGCATTTAGTGATAGTTTTAAATATTAATACTTGTATGATTTTCTGCAAAGAAGTTGCTATGTGATTGTATAAAGAGAAATTTAACTTGAAATATAGATTTTTGGTTAATATCAATTTCCTCGGTTTAAACTTGAACCCATGATTAGTAAAATTAGGCTAAATAACTTCGATACAATTGAACTTTATAATTCTTGATAAATTAGATGGTAAATAATAATTTTAATACAATTTATTCTAAGAAAAGGCAATTCCCATGGACAGATAAATTCCCGTGCCCTGGTCAAATTTTCAAATTGCAATAACTTCCGTAATTTTATATGTATAAGTACCCCGTAAGAAAATTTGTGTTTATTAATTTTTTTATCAAATTATCAGCATAAAATTTTCTATATATTATTGGTATTTCAAAATTCCATGGGAATTTGACAAAAATGCCCGTTTGGTGAAATTGACTCATATGATAGCGCCTTTTCAAAAACTGGTACCTCAAATGATGTATTTTAATAGGTTTCGAATTGATTTAGCGCTAATTCCTTTTAATGTGACGTCACTACCGGTCAGAACATCACACCTGACACCTGGCACCTGCGGAGTTGGTGGGGGCTCGGTTCAGGTGGGGCCCAAACCTATAAAAGACTTGATGCCTCATTGGATCGGGGATTGTCATTTGATCAGCCTTAGCGGTAAGACCTATGAAGTATTACGCTTGAACTTACCGAGTTCTCAGCGTTAATCGTATTGTTAGTCTATAACATTGTGCCTTCCGAGACTGTTTGATTTATCCAATAACTTAAAAGCGTGCTACACTAAATAATGAATAAATGATCTAAATAAGAAGGCCAACGATGAAGTTTCTTTTATGAAATTAATCCCTGCATCATCCTCAACTACGGGTCCACGAGGAGTTACTACTAAAAGCGTACGATAGTAAGTCGTGCGCTAACATATATAATCACCGCCGGTTGTTTACCTCTACTGCCTTATGTTATGTACTGTGTTCTTTTGGTATCTTCTTGGGGTATTGTATTGTAATCACAAGGCCTGTTAAAATCGATAATATAGTAGCTCAATGAGATAGGATAGACTGCAGTCGTTTGAAACCGCTCAACCAATCTCACGGGAGCGCAAACTCATAGAGTAGTCCAGTGTTTAAACCGCCCGCGTGGTCGTGTCGGAGGGTTCCCCTGGATTTTCCCCAGGCCACTCCAACCGCGCACTCCTAATAGACCAGTCAAATTAGCTTAACCTGGACATAATTCATAAACTCGTTATTTTTGTTATGTAATCGTTTATTGATATTGAGTATCAAATATTAATTCGATATATTAATAAAAAAAATCCGGGGTCTTACCCGTATTTGATAAAAATCTTGAGATATTGTACACTACCTAACTTTTTGCTACAACCAAAAACGATAACATGATGTTAGTATAATTTTGAGGTGCATTCCAATGCGATCTCTTAATAGCAAACTTAAACGGAAACCAAATTTGCATGTACGTTTTTTTTCACAGTTTTTATCTGATCTCAATATCTAGACAAGCCAAAATGGTAACTATGATGTGTTTATCTGTTTAAGCTATATTGTGTCTTCTTAGACACTTAGGACCAAACTTAATCATTAATTGTTAACGTTTTAATAATAATCTATTTCTCATTCATTAAAAACCATAACTGTGATTTTATTGTTTAAGGATAGCTTTTTTCTTTGCTATAATCATGTTTTTATCAAAATTAAACAAGTAAATGTCACGCTTAAAAAATTGAAAATCCAATTCAAAATACGTGCGAAGCGTGATGACTGTGTGCGGTGGGGTGCGGGGTGGAGAGAGCGGGGCGTCAGTGGCGAGCAAGCGGCGGGCGGCGCGGCGGACCTGTCATAACGAGTTTATTACTATGCACATGGTTTTACCGTCGCGCGTGCATATGCGGATATCAATATTATCAATATGGAATTTCCTAATTGTAGGATATGTATGTGTGCAATGAACTTTGATGTGGTGTCTGTAGGTCGAAAAGGACAGAATACTTTAATTGCAGCAAGTAAAAGGCGAGATGATAAAAAGTTTGTGACAATTTCAAAGGAAAATATACAGCTTCACAGCAAGTGCAGAGCTGTGTACACTAATGAACGCTGTATTAAAAGTGCAGAAAAAAAAAACCAACGCTAAATTCTGTTCAAATTGTAGCATTTGATTACCAAAAACAGTGCCTTTTGTGCAAACAAGATGCTTCGGAGGATTTCATTCGGAAACAAACTAGAAAACTCCAAGATGATAGGATTGCGGTCTGCAGAGTGACAAAACAAAGCACTGGTGAAAGGATTATTGGTACCTGCTTAGACGGCATCACGGACGAACAAAGTGAGGAGGTAAGTTTTGCTTAAAGTAAGTGATTAGGCCTAGGTATATATCTACCTATTCTTTAGACTAAAACAGATTAAGTGTTACAGTTGTAAAGGAAAAAGTGGCTTTATTTCGTACGGGATAAGGGCGATCGCAAAGCCTACATGTTATACTTATTTGGCGTGTTCTCTGCACACACACTGCACAGCACACTATACCTACTTTGCCGCTTTTTCCATAACAACTAAACAATCATATGTAGTACCCTACATACTTATGATAAGGCGCTTGCAAAACCAAAATAAATGCGTGCTAACGTAGTGGCACCAGTAATGGACCTGGCTCCAGTAATGGACGCAAAAATCTTTCACGGTCGAAATTAAGCAACGGAAAACTATTTTAGTCATGGAAACACTTTAAGCATAAAGAATAGGCTTCTATGTATCACATTGACAAATTACATACACCTCGGTCATTTTGTTTAATAATGGCGCGGCGGCAAAAAGTGTGCTCCGGCATTTTTCACGAATAACCTTAATTTCTTACAGAAATAACTAAGGAAGTAGGTTTACGTTTTTGATTGTAAACTTTATTTTCTCTAAACAATATTATTTTAATATGATTTTGTGAGAAGCGTTACATATTTAACAATACTTTTTTAAAGTGTTTATTGCATTAGAATCCAATTTGAATGATTTAGAGAGGATGTACATTACTGGTTCCTGTTTTTTGTTAATCTCCAATTATGGACAGTTTCTCCATGATTGGTTTTTCATACTGAATTCTGGTTACCGAATTATGGACACCCAATGTTGGACGGATTTATTGGCGAGGTAATTTTTTGAAAAATGCCACCCAATTTTATTATAATAGTAGTTTATCTACACAAATATCATAATCCTCTAAAATGCGTTCAGAAACCGTAGGCAAATGACCTTCATTTTAACATCAATGTACTTATGAAAATTTTCATACCAGTGGTGAAGGTTACCAGCAGTAATATATTATTCATTATAATTTCCTATTTAGTACTATACTATAATATTTTTTTTTTTAATTTGCAACAGGAAAATTAAAATTCAGTCGATACGAAAGGTCAGCTCGATATAGGTTATTTTTTTTTGGGATAAGGATTCAGGGAGAAGGATTTCAAATTTTGCATTTATTTTAAAAGTTTAAAAAAAAAAAATATTTTTTTCGAAAAATCGTCATTATACTCGATTTAGACTAATTCGGGGATGAGGATTTCAAATTTTATATTAATTTTGAATTTACAGCGAAAAAAACATTTTTTTGCGAAAAATCGTCATTATACTCGTTTTCGACTAATTCGGGGATAAGGATTTCAAATTTTATATCAATTTTGAATTTTTAGAAAAAATTTTTTTTTTTTCGAAATGTCATTATACCTACTTGTACATAATTAGGCATTCAAACACTCGTGTGACCTTATTATGAATAGCATAAACTACTATTATGCAACTGGTACATCATGAGGGGCATTAAAACACGAGTGTTTTAATGCCCATAGATATCAAATTTGAACTCCTTATCCCTGAATTAGACGAAATCGAGTAAATTGACGATTTTTGGAAAAAAAAATATTTTTACTTAAAATTCAAAATTAATGTAAAATTTGAAATCCTTAACCCCGAATTAGTCGAAATCGAGTATAATGTCGATTTTTCGTAAAAAAAAATTTTTTTTACTTAAAATTCAAAATAAATGTAAAATTTGAAATCCTTATCCCGAATTAGTCGGAATCGAGTATAATGACGACATTTCTAAAAAATTTTTTTTTTTAAACTGAAGTTCAAAATTAATATAAAATTTGAAATCCTCATCCCCGAATTAGTCGAAATCGAGTATAATGACGATTTTTCGTAAAAAAATTTTTACTTAAAATTCTAAATAAATGTAAAATTTGAATTCCTTATCCATGAATCCTTATCCCGAAACTAAAATACATTATTGCCGTGGCCGGGGAAAAAAGCAATTGCAGGCTGAGTATTTGTTTAAACGGACGAGCTTGCGAGTAATTATAATACGAACCCTGCAATTGCCATTCCGGCCGAGGCTAATATAGTACTTTTCTCAAAAATGGAGGAAATACGACAAAATTTGGATAAATATTTGATAAATATAACATTAAAACGTCAAAAACATCATGCTCAACAAAAAATAAACAGCGGGATGTTTATTTTTTTTAACAGAATCGCAAGTGTATTGTTTTACCGAAAAACGCAAATTATTCAAGACTTAAAACGACGTCGCGTTTCCAACAGAAAAATACGAGCTGAATTGGCTGAATACGACCTGTGCCTCCTTTTATATGACAGTTTCTACTTTTTTTTAAAGTTTGGAATTCAACAAATAAAGGAATTTATATGTGAAATTGCAGGCGGCCTACAATGTTTTTAGAACATAAGGTGTCCAAGATTGGGTGTCCATAATTGGATTTTGTCTGTCCATCATAGGATTTTCGACGATTTTCGACTTTTTCAGATTTGGAGCAATTTTCTCGGAACTTACAAGTTTATTCAAAACTTTTGTATATTTATTATAATTAGTGATTATTAAGCTACATTTTCTTTGAAATAACTAACGTCAAACTTATAAAATAAGAGAGTTATAGCCAAAAGATGTCGACGGAGTTCTTAAGCCGTCCATAATTGGTGCCATTACGTTATATACTTGGCGTGTTGTTGACTCATGAACCGTGATAGTTAGACAGTTCTCACATCACAGATGATGTAGGTATCTCCGTTGCCACTATAACTACAAATACTAAAAACAGAATAAAATAAATATATAAGGAGTTTTCATCGTTTTTAGGGTTCCGTAGTAGTAAGTTTCTATATGTCCGCCGTCTGTCCGTTCGTCCACGGCTTAGCTCAGTTACCGTTGGTACTAGAGAGCTGTAATTTGGCATAAGTATTTACATATATCAATATAGTCCGTTTTCTAATGAGTATGAGTATGACATTTTGGGGTAGAGTAATGAAATTTGGCAGGGATGTTATATACGTCTACCTAAGCCCAAAACACCCGGTAGCCAGACTGAACTCCGCGACAGGTGGGGGGGCGGGGGGTTCAAAGTTCAAATTGAAAAATAAACAAAATAAAAATAAAAGCCGGCCAAGTGCGTGTCGGATCACGTACAACGAAGGGTTCCGTACCGACAACTAGCTTTCCACATTTTAAAACATTATTTAATAATACCTTGAATCGAAAAAAGTCGTATCCTCATAGGGAAGTCACGAATTTTAATCTTCATAGTTTAGGAATTAGAGGGGGGGGGGGACACATTTCGTACGACTTTGGCCGCTAATATCTCACAAACGATTGACTTAAATGGAAAACTTTTTTAGTAACCTCTATATCATTTTCAAGGGTCTATCCAAAAATACTACTCTCGACTACTTTCTTTGAAAAAAAATTTTTCATGCCCCGGTTACATGTATGGGGTAATTTTTCCTGATTTCATATCACATTTATGTAGCGGTTTATAGAATACATCTTCCTACCAAATTTCATAATAGGGATGACGACACTATAAAAGAAAATCAATAAATCCAAATTTTCTACATAAAGGCTCAAATTCTCAATCAAATGGCGAAAAAAGTAATTCAAACAAATAAATAATTACGTAATTATAAGTCTTCAAAGTTTTAAGAGTGGGTATGTTCTATCCCTTTTCCGCAAAACGCACCTTTGTATTGAACGATCATCATTTATTATGGCGCTACTTAAACGTGACGTCACGGCTAGGTAGCACTTTCTCTCTCTAACTACGAACATTCTAACCGTTGTAGCTTCGTTATTTTTTGAGATATTTGAATAGGATTTTCACTATTTGGCATAGTTTTATGTCTTCTTTCTATTGAAGTAATAAAAATTTTCGAGTCGACATCCCTATTGTAGTACTTATAGTCTCCGAGTAAATCGGCTGTGACATACGGACAGACAGACAGACAGACAGACATGACGAATCTATAAGGGTTCCGTTTTTGCCATTCTGGCTACGGAACCCTAAAGAAATCGGCCAAGTGCAGGTCGGACTCGCGCATGAAGGGCTCCGTACCATTATTAATAAAAACGGCAAAAAAGCATGTCAGTTGTATTATATACAGTTTGGTTGGTGACAGATGGACAGGCGGCGGAATCTTAGTAATAATAGAGTTCCGTTTTACCCTTTCAGTACGGCACCGTAATGATTACCACGACTTAAAAAACATACAAAAAGGTACTTAAACCAGCCAAGATCATGTCGGACCGTGCTAAGTGTAAGGTTCCGTAGTCGTTACTAAAAAGAAGAGCACTACTTAAATACGATGTGAAAAATTACACAAGAAAGAGCGTATCTTTATGGTACTTACGTCTTTTAGTTGAGAAGCTAGGAGTAGTCTTTCGGCAATAACTCAAAAAGGCATCATCAATCAATCAAATACTCTTTATTGTACTGTGTCCTGTAATTGAGGCATATTATCCGATTATGTAGAAAATAATTTTTGTTAAAAGTATTTATTAATATACTTATACACACCATCTCGACGACCGCTTTAGCTTAGTTGGTAGTGCACCTGCCTGCGAAGCTGGAGGTCCCGGGTTCGAATCCCGGCCGGGGCATTTATTTGTGTGATGAACACGAATATTTGTTCTCGGGTCTTGGATGTTTTCTATGTATTTAAGTATCTTTTCATATCTATATAAGTATGTATATCGTCGCTTAGTTCCCATAGTACAAGCTTTGCTTAGTTTGGGACTAGGTTGATTTGTGTAAGATTGTCCCCATATATTTATTTATTTATTTATCTCAATATTTGCAAAATTTTCAATCTCTTAGTTTGGAAATTAGTGGGCGTGAAATTACGAAAAAATATTAAATTAGGGGGGCACTCCATGCATACATGTAACCGGGGATGTTTTTTTTCGATGTACATATACATAAGCGTGTGGAGTGTGTTGAAGAACGTTATAGCGGTTTCTTAAACTTTTTTCATGTAAGTCAACCGTTGGCTAGAGGTTAAGCCCAAGCCATTTGACACAGAGCTTGCGGGCGTGAGACGCTCTGTATGTGGCTTGGACTTCAAGCGGGTATTACACTGCTCTTGAATTCAGGACATTTGGAAGGGTTCGGACCTATACGTTAGAGCGAGATGCTTCAACTCCCCTCCAATAGTCAGGCTGCTGAATTCAGGGCAGTGTTAACCCGCTTTAGCTGTCAAAGTAGTAAAAGGTGTGTCCCATTCTCTAATTCTAAACTATGAAGTTTGAAATTCTGACAATTTGAGGTGGTGATTAATGAATATGTACTTTTAACGATTTTTGGTTTGAATAAGACGGGTCTAACGGGAGTTATCACTTAAAAGTTGTCTAGCTTAGTAGTTTTAAATAATGGACTAGGTATAGGTACGGAACCCTTCATTGTGCGTGGTGCGACACGCACTTGGCCGGTTTTATTAGTTATTTCGTGGTGTTTTTTATGAATTCGGTATATTTTTTATAAGTCTGTTTATTCATATTATTTTATTTGTTCAGTTTATGGATTCATACAGTTGTATTATAATTCGAAAGGTCGCAAATTTAAAAACGTTGATTATCTGATATATTAGGTACACTTCAAGTGCTGTAGGTATTTGTTGGTACAGTGGTAGTCGGTCAATTGCAAGGAATTGCGTTGAGGTTGAATTTTTTTGAATACCTAATTGAATCGCGATACCCTGATTTATATACATAGCACTTTTAAAGACGATTCACGCTAGACCGTCCCGTGTCCGGGCCGGCCCGTTTTGTAATACAAAGCGCGCGACGGCCGTCGATTGTTTGTACTAGAAAACGGACCGTCCCGGACATGGAACGGTCTAGCGTGAATCATCCTTTAACCTGTTAAAAGAATTGCATGTTTGTCGACGTCCGATTGTTGATGTTTTGTGATCATTAACAATCATCCAATCGTGCAGCACATTTTTTTTTTATTACCTACATATATCGCAAATTGGATGCCGATAAACATGCAATCCCTTGACAGATTAAAATTATACGTTAAACTCCGGAACCTAATCATGAGCTAGTTAACATTAGTTCGCTTCATAGCAGCTTCATGTTTGCTTGATCGTTTACCTGCGATAAAAAAAAAAAGTTTTATTTATTTTCAGGTCAGACACAGAGTTTATAACAAGGACCTTGTTACATTAAATGCAAGATATCACAAATTATGCTACACGAAGTTTCTGAATCGCCGAAATGTAACATATGGTAAAAGAGGACGACCAGTTTCGGAAGATATACAAGAGAATATGGAACGTGTTTATGAATACATAGACAGTAATATGGATGACGCTCAATTTACGATCGACGAGATTCGAAAAGCCGTAGATGTAGATTTACCGGGCAACAGCACCATAAAGCGAAAACTAATAGAACACTACGGATCAAACATATCAACAGTAGCAATAAAAGGAAAACCGTTAGTATTTTGTTTGATTTCGACTGCAAACCTCAGATTAGAAGAGAAGTGGTATACCAACAAACAAAACGATGACAAAATGGAGCGGATGCGAATCGTTTGCACTGCCGCAAACATCGTTTTGGAAGATATAAGATCACCTATTTACGAAACGTCATATTATCCACCTCTTTCATCTTTTCTAGAAGCAATGGATGATCCAGTTCCAAAAACGCTAAAAAATTTCGTAGAAATCATAGTAACCAAATATAAACACAACCCTGAAAAATCCGAAAAATCTGTGGTGGCCTTGTGCCATTCGATGATGCAAGCTGCACGACCCCGGTCTTTCAAAAGTCCACTACTGTTAGGTATTAGTAGCCTCATTCACCAAAAGTATGCTTCTAGAACCTTGATAGATTTATTATCGTCACTTGGATTCTGTGCGTCGTATCATGAAGTAACAAAGTTTGAAAACTCTGTTATTTTTCACCCGCAGCCAGAGGAAGAGCCAGCATTCAAACAATTTGTTTTTGACAATGCTGACTGTAATATGCAAACAATTGATGGAAATCACACTTTTCATTCCATGGGTGGTATTCAGTGCAATACACCAAAAGATGTTTCACAAGATGCGCCCATATTGAAACTGGATAAAATACCCAAGGCTGCGGTGATTGGAAAATACGGTAATATATCATTACAGCATTATTTCAATCGAGGCCTTCCAGGTCTTAAAAATGTGACACTGAAAGATTACACGGATGATTCCCCAATTCTTCCCACAAAAGGCGATGCTTTATGGTTGTTTGGAAAAAGTGGATCCTTTAAGGAAAACGAAAGACCTGGATGGAATTCCTTCATGGGTGACTATACAAAAGTTGATAAGGAATACGCAGTTTCGGGTATTCAGCCTCTACCATTTATAAATCATCAGCCATCCGACCTTGACACTGTATACACAGCATTAAGAGCAGCACAAGAAAAATCTAAAGGGTTATGCATTGTAACATTCGATCAACCTTTGTACCAAAAGGCCCAGGAAATTGTTAAAGCGAACCCGGAGATGAATAACATTATACTGCGACTGGGGGGATTTCATCTGTTGATGTCTTTTATGGGGGCCATTGGGTATATCATGTCAGGCAGTGGATTAAAAGAATTGTGGTGTACCGTATACGCAGCTATCTCTACAGAAAAAATGATGACAGGACACTCATACGCTCGGGCTGTTAGGGCGCATTTTCTCACTCGCACAGCGCTCTTCAAAATTATTTTTCAACGGCTTAATTTGACGCTCGAGGAGCAATTAGATCTGGATCAGGTCGTTGATGGAGACTACGGAAGTTGCGAAAAATCTGTGGGAAATTATGAGGAGAAATTGGCTAAGACTCTGGATTCATTAGAAAAACATGGACCGACGGCAAAACTGTGGGTACAATATTTCAGAATGACGACGCTCATGGCCCAATTCATTGAAGCTGAAAAATCGGGTAACTGGGATTTACAGAGTGTAAAGAAAATGTTACCGTATTTTTATGCAAGTGGCCATTTCTTGTACGCCAAGTCCGCCACTATTTACTTGCAAGATATAGAAGAGCTTCATACAAAAATGACAAAAGAAGAATTTGAAAACTTTACGGCTAATGGATATTTTACAATACGAAGAACTGATAAGTTTTGGGCTGGCGTTTGGTCAGACCAAACAATTGAACAGACCCTGATGAGATCAATGAAAAGTTCAGGCGGACTGACACGCGGAAGGGGCATGACTGACAGTGTACTGGCCAAATGGATATTGTCAACGCCGGTTATGAGTACAGTAGCGGAACAAGTGGAAAGCTTCTGCCAAATCGGACCCTTGTCTACTACACAAACACAACACGTAGATGGAAGTGATGCTATGTTAAAAAGGGATAATGAGGACCTTAAGAAATTTTCAGAATGGTTACAGCATCGTGAACCATTCCGAGAGTCCGAAAAACTGGTTTCATTAAGCACAGGTATAGTAGGAGGCAATGATACTAATTGTTATGATGCACAAAATATTGGAAAGCAGATGATGCAGGAAAAAGTGGGTCAAAACTGTCAAAATCGACGATGATAAGGTATCAATAGAACCTGAAACAATATTCAGACGTATCTGTTTCGCAAAGAAAGATCAAGAAGAGCTAAAAACCATTTTCGAATATGAACTGGCTCCCTACCCGCTTTCATTATTTGATGAAAATGGAATGCGCAAAACAAAAAAATCTGCCCTCTATGATCTTTGCTCACCAAGTGCTGTAGTTGTTCTTGACAGTGATTCAATATTGAACGTCATTGATGGTGGTCTCCTCCTACACAAAGTCGTCTGGAAAAAAGGAATGAATATTCGGACCATCGGAAACACGTACATAAATTATGTAAAGACACAT
Source organism: Cenopis cana (assembly GCA_951800055.1). NCBI lineage: Eukaryota > Metazoa > Arthropoda > Insecta > Lepidoptera > Tortricidae > Cenopis > Cenopis cana. Next base: position 137,298 of record CATOHG010000030.1, read on the forward strand.
TTTAGTAATGCTATAATTGTTTTCGATGGTTACGAGTGCAACGAATTAAACACAAAAATCGTTGAAAGAACACGAAGAACAAAAAAACAGTACAGTCCAGACGTGCAATTTGAAAGAGACAGCGTTATAACGACGAGCCAAGACATTTTTCTGGCAAATGAAAAAAATAAGGACAGATTGATTAAATACTTAATCTCAGAGTTTCAAAATTCGGGTATTTCCGCTGATCAAAGCGCTGGTGATGCTGATACATTAATTGTGAAAACAGCGCTACAAAACTGCCACAAGTTTGATAAGACGTTCATAATCGGCGAAGACGTCGATTTGCTAGTCATCTTGTGTGGATTATCGGAAGAACGAAATGTATTCCTTATGAAGCCCGGTCGAGGGAACGTCTCTACTAAGTATTATGGGACTGATTGTTTCAACAGCAAAGAGATCAAAGATAACATTTTCTTCATTCATGCTGTAAGTGGATGTGACACTACTTCCGCTATTTTCCGACAAGGCAAAAGAAAAGTAGCCAACTTAGTCAAAAGTGACTCATCCATACAACAACTGATCTCAGTTTTCAAAAACCGTGATGCGGATTCGTGTGATTTAAGCGTCGCAGGCGAACAGTTTTTATGCCATTTGTATGGAGACAAAAATTGTAATTTAAATCAAATACGATACAACCACTTTGCTAAATCTATGACGAAAAGCAAATTCAATCTAGCATGCTTCGATGGAAGCTGCCCATCAACATATTTACAGGACCTATCACCAAATCCAACAATGGTATTCAATTGAAAAACCACTAACGGAATGGGGTTGGAAATTGGTTAGTAATCATTTAGAACCAGTGATGACCGTGAGAGATCCCGCACCCAAACATATTTAGAATATGATTTCCTGTAAATGTAAATCGACCTGCAAACATAACTGCACCTGCAAAAAATCAGGATTGAATTGCTCAGTGCTTTGTACTAATTGTGACGGAAGAGTGTGTCATGGCATTGATGACTCGGAAAATGATAATGATGCTTACATCAAAAATCTGACTGGCTGTAACTCAGACGGAAATCCTTTAGACACCGATGGTATTGTAGATGATGATGATAATAAGTTGACAGACGAAACTGACTCTGAATCAGACCTAGAAAGCCCGAAAAGGCCAAAATTTGTAGACGAGAGTACCTAAATTAAATATTGATTTGCTCATAGAGATTAAACTAGAATTTGATGAAAGACATTCTATACAACATTTAGACATTTTGGATGGTGTTGATTAATAAATTTGGTGTTGATTAAACGATTTCTATTTACCTATCTGTGATTCGTTGCTTAAATAAACCTCTCAATTAACGTGCTATGTTTGATATATTACGGTCTGAGAGAAACTTTTGTAAAAATTCCAATTAAAATGATATGTTTGATGGATAAGTACCTATGGACACTTTTTTAATATCCTAGAAGTCTAAATATTGTAGTAAAACAACGTGTGTAATACTCAAAATGAAACTTTAAGAATGTTGATTGAATAAAAAGTTTTATAATTGTTAAGAAAATAATCTTATAAATACCTGTTGTGAGGTTAATATATTGCTCATTTTGTAGGAATTGACGATTGCAACTAGAAATTAGGAATGTTACAAAAAACCTATTTAGTCCGTCAGTACGATTATCCAAAAATATTGGACCCGTATTGTTTGTGACTCGAACAAGAAATGCTGAAGAAGCCCGTTTAAGTTCCGCGTGACTTCACATTCCTCTAAAAAGTGTCTGAAGTGAAGGAAGAAAATGACATCATGCGGAACTTTAATGCGCTATATCTTTACAATTTTTTGTTTGGATAAAAAAAATACGTGTCTAATATTTTTGGACAATGTAACTGACGGAATAAATAGATTTTTTTAGAAACATTTCTATTTATAATAATGCTGCTGTGATTATTAGATATAAGCATATTAACCTTTTAGATTTATTATGGGGTTAAATTGTGGTTTCATAAGTTATTGTATGCTAAGTAGGTTTAGCTATTGTATGGTTATTAAATACCCATTCAGCCTTTGTGATTCGTTGCTATGACAAACCTCTCAATTAACGTGCAATTTTTGATGTATTGCGGTCAGAGAGAAACTTGTGTAAAGATTTCCAATTAAAATTATTTGTTTGATGGATAGGTATGGACACTATGGACAGATTTTCAATATTCTATTGTAGTCAAACAATGTTCAACACTCAAAGTGAAACTTTAAGACTGTTGATTGTATAAACGAATGTTTAATAATTTCAAAAAAAAATTTTTTACTGTAACTGCCTCTTGTGTGATTAACATATTACTTAATTTGTATAGGATTTGTCGATGTTCAGACAAAATCTTCCACAAACATTTGAATGTTCCTAAAAAAATCTATTAATTTCGTCACTCAGATTATCCATAAATATTGAACATGTTTTTTTTTTTTGCTTTTCAATTGAACAAAAAATGCTGAAGAAGCCCGTTTAAGTTCCGCGTGACTTCACATTCCTCTAAAAATTGTCTGTAGTGAAGGAAGAAAATGACATCTTGCGGAACTTTAATGCGCTATATCTTTACAATTTTTTTGTTTTACAAACAAAAAAAATACGTGTCCAATATTATTGGATAATGTGACTGACGGACTAAATAGATTTTTTGAGAAACATTCCTATTTATAATAATGCTGCTGTGATTATTAGATATTGTAACCGCAATGGTTACAGTACCTGATGATTGTCTGATATAGTTATTTATATTATTTAATACACATGCCTAAAAAAATGTTCCCACGACAAGCTTTCTTTTAAATATAATAACGTAAACACTGTGGCAATGAATTACATAGTTTATCGTTCTGAAGTGGTTAAGTTGAAGTGCCAATTTGTTCTCACATTGCTGGGCTAGGTGCCCACTTGACAAAAATACAAGGTCTTTAAAGACAAAAGAGCCAATGTTAACCGTTGATAATATAACACTTACGCTCATTAGTTAAAATTATTAATAATTTGGAAGCCAGAATGACGTATGTTAATATGAAATATAAGGTTATTACTACTTTTGAATATGCATGTAAATTCACGTGAGATATTGTTTAAAAATTCAGAGCAGTCGAGTTACGGGGGACCTAGTGAGAGGTCAAATCATTCCGATAAAATCTCCTTTAAAATTAATTTAATAATTGATTTTTATTTAAAATTATGTGTGCGCGTTCGCGGTTTTAGTTTTAAATTAGTGTTTCATTAATTCAGTTTTTATGTGTTATTTATACAAAGACATTCTGACTTTTGTAGTGAACAATTAAGTAATTTTATTGTAGGGAAATATGTAGTTATAGTGAAAATTGACAATGGACGATATGTGTAATGACTTTAAGTGTTTAATTATTTGAATTTATTAAGTGTAAATAATAAATGTTAATAGAGTCAGTGTATTAGGTAGTACAATATAATTATTATGTATTTAGAAAGATAGGTATTAAGGTTTGTTCCTTTATTCCTATACATAGGTCATCTCATCGGGAGTTTTAGAGTTCTGCAAGCAGTAACAAAATCGTTGTAGTTTTTCATGGCATCATACATTATTGGCTATGTTAGATCGTTTCTGCATATCAATTGAGCTGACGGAGCGTTCCAGAGAAGATTTATTAGGGACCACTAGGGTCAACATTAAATTCTATATACACATTATATATTTATTACGTCATGGAATGAAAGTGCATTTAAAATAGTAGTTATTATTTTCATAAACATTATTTTAAATTAAAATTGCATGAATTAAGTGTTGACATTGCAAAGTACTTGATTTTCAGGAGAGAATTATTAACACACACATCTAATATTTTTATTAACTCTTTCCAACATTTTGAGGGCGTTGCAGTGTCAAACATTTGATTGCTTTTGATCCTATTATTTGTAACAAGATAGTGAACTTACAACAAAAAACTATTACACACAACCATTGTATTCCATGGCATAGCCTGGCTATAATGAGCACACTCTCTCGTACACACAACACACACACTAACACACACTAGCTGACACACCACATGATTAGTCAAATTTGCATACACACATTTAGGTACACTCGGCAGAAGGTGATTTGGCTGATATTAGATCCTGGATCACTGGAGCTGAATCAGGCTCTTACCTAAAGAATCTGACGGGTCAGTTCTTTAGAAGTTAGGAGCCGTTACACTACACGTAGGTACTCAAGCAAGGCCTGAGTCGTTCATATGTCTGTAACATAATCTCTGCCTACTCTGGAGGCGCATCTCTCGTCTAAAGCCGACCCCTGACGTCTGACGTCGTGTGTGAAGGCAGAGGGCTCTACGGCTCAATTTAAGGAGTTTGCAGTACAGAGTGTGTTATAGCATATAAATGATATTCAGATTACCTTGTACATAATCGACAACAATCACTAACTTTGTCACAAATACCGCGGCTGCATGACGGATTAGGGAAGCGTAAATTCAGCAGCGCGTAAAGCTTAGCGTAACTTTAAATAAAATAAATAAACTAGTTATTTGGCATTCTGCGTAAAGTACTTTCTATTAAAATAATAGTACGAGAGATTGATGAGGAATGAATAAATAGGAGGGACGGTTTGAACTGTGTAGTTAAGGGATAGATAGGTTGTTCATGACGAATTTGCTGGATGGTAGGGGGTGTAGGTTGTAGGGAGCCCCCTCAATGTCAAAGATATAACATAGGATTAGGTCCCCTTTTAAGATCTAAAGGTCTGAATTCCTAAGGTCCCCTTGTAGTCTGGTTTTTACAGGTCGTCGTTGTTATGCATCGTGTTGGAGCATTTATTATAGTATAACTTTAGTTAGTTTTAAGTGAAACATGTTTGTATTTTTTATTTATTAATCATAATTCACATAATGTAATTAATTAATTGAATCAATTATCTTTGTTCGAGCTGTTGCTGAATCGGGTGAGTCGCATGTTCACTTATGTAGTTAGATTATTATTGCTTTGACGAATGCAGATTATTCTGATTTAATTCTTCATTAATGTTTTAATTGCGGATTGAATAAATCATTGCGGATTACTATGATTTTTATCACTTGATAAAAATTGCGGGCGATAAAATGTATCTTCGGTTTTATTTTGAAATATTGATTTTAAGTATCGACATTTATTTGAGACTTGTTTTATTAACGGTTTTTTATTAATTGCGTTAATTATGTTTTTATTATAACACAATTTAAGAGTTATTACTTTAACGGTTTATTTTCATTATGATTCTAAAACAACGTAAAGGGTCCTATTCGTATTGTTTGAATTAGACGATCACAAAATTTATTGATGGCCAATGTTTTCGATAACGTATTAAATTATATTTAATTTAGGTAGGGTCAGTTAAGTCTTTCTACAATATAAGCATATTAACCTTTTAGCTTAATTGTGGCTTCACAAGTTATTGTATGCTAAGTAGGTTTAGTTATTGTAGGGTTATTGAATACCCACTCAGCCCTTAAGAATGATTTCTATTACATCACCCACGTATCTGTTTTTTTAAGACATACATTTTTGTCATATGAGCGTTGAAGAGATATTTTTACATCGATTTTCAATTAACGTTTTTATTTGCTTCATGGATAGATATGTTATATTATAAAAGTCTAAATATTGTAGTGAAGGGTGAAACAAAGTGTTCAATGCTCAAAATAAAACTTTAAGACTGTTGATTGAATAAAAATGTTTAATAATTGTTAAGTTTGAAAAATATTAAATAAAAATATTAAATAAATAACAATTTAGGATATAAAGCAGTTTTATTTCTTGCATACCAAAATGTAGATATAGGTATTTAAAATAAAATCTGAAAGCAGCAAAATCAGGCATAGGTCCATGCGCAAATGAGGATCTGCGCCCACGACAGCAACATCTGTCTTGTACAATCACTTTGCTTTTAAAAACTACAGAGACATTACATATATAGAATCATTCACTCTTAACCCCTTATTCATAAACGTCCATCAAGCCTCTATAAGCTAACAAGCCGCTAAAGTTATTTTGTCCTTATCTGTCACATTGACATTTACATTGTGAAAAAGGGACAAACAAGATATTAGTTAGCAGAGGTTTGTCAAGTTTTATGAATAAGGGGGTTACTGTATATATATTCATGTTTTTGTTTTAAGTGTTGTACCTGTTGGCGAATAAATAAATGAATAAATTCATAATGTTGTCTGCAACTTCCGTTCGGTGCAACTCACAATCGGATCCATGGTTGTTAATCTTAGAAGAAAGCTGACGGAATTAATAATAGCGCCACCTAGTCTTAAGTTCAATAAACTTCGAATTGTCTTCTAAATTTGGCCTGTAAAAAGGTATTCGAAAATTCGATGTGACCCCGTGGTAAAGTATACTGCCTTTAAGGGTAACCGTCAGTGTACGATTTTCATACCAATTTTCGGTCGACTATTCGTAATATTAATAATATTCGTAGTGCGGGAGAAGAGGGTCGTATATTTTCTAAATATCACAATTTTTAATGAAAATACTTGATTAGTTGATGAAAATACTAAAATCACTATGTGTGTGGCTTTCACATTTGAGGAGTTCTCTCGATGGGTGGATCCCATCATCAGAACTTGAGCATGACAAAAATCTCGTGAAAAATAGAACTTGCTTAACAAACAAAGCTAGGAGGGCAAATCGCTAAACGTGAACTTTTCGTCGTTGAAGAGTTCTGTTCTGATCATCATCAGCAGTTCCACTTCATCAAATGCCACATTTTTATATGAAAATGCTTAATTAATTGATGATAAAACTAAAATCACTATATGTTTGCCTATAAGATTTGAGGAGTTCCCTCGATTCCTCATGGATGCCATCATCAGAACTGCGCTTTGACAAAAACGGGACCAAATTGGATATATATATACTTCCAATCTAAAAAAAAAATCAAAATCGGATTAGAAATAACGGAGTTATGGAGTAACAAACATTAAAAAAAAAAAAGAACACAACCGAATTGAGAACCTCCTCTTTTGAAATCTTCAAGTCGGTTAATAATTTTTAGGAAAAAAAAAACCGACTTCAGTGTTGGAGGCCGGTGAAAGAATATTATACTTAGTCTTAGATTCCATACAATCAAATAAAAATGGCTAAGAGTATGTTTATAATGGTGAAAGAGTAATTACCTTCAATTCCTCATGGAATCCACCATCAGAACTCAAGCTTTACAAAAATATCCCTTGAAAACCTAATTTGCTTGACAAACATAACGAAGAGAACAAATCGGCAAACATGTACTATGCGTCGTTGAAGAGTTCCGTTCTGATCATCATCAGCAGTTCCACTTCATCAAATGTCACTCTTTTAATGAAAATGCTTGATTCGTTGATGAAAATACTAAAATCACTATTTGTGTGCCTTTCACATTTGAGGAGTTCCCTCGATTCCTCATGGATGCCATCATCAGAACTGCGCTTTGACAACAACGGGACCAACTTGGATATATATACTTACAATCTAAAAAAAATTACAAAATCGGTTCAGAAATGTCGGAGTTAGTTATGGAGTAACAAACATTAAAAAAAATAAAAAAACACAACCGAATTGAGAACCTCCTCTTTTGAAATCTTGAAGTCGGTTAAAAAGTCAGCCGACGGCGTCGGCGTTCCTTTGAGCAGCGCGATGACGTCACGCAGTGAGTCACCCCTGTCGCTACTCGCGACAGCATGGCCGGGAGTTGAGGCACAAAGAAAAGACGGCCTTATATGGCGAGAAATAACGTTCATATTAAAACGCAAGTAATATTAAACATCAAATAATTAAAAAGCGTGCATATTTTGTGATTAAGTTGTTACTTATAGTCATAACAATACGATGACGGCATAAATTAACCACTTTTGAAGTAGTTCTGCATTTTGGGTATCCCAAAATTACCAATATTTGTGACTTTAGAAATCCTCAAAGAGTATCTGTTTAAGTTTGGATAATTTATCAACACACCAAATATACTATTCATTATAAATTGTCAAATTTCAGTTATCTATAATATCAGGTAAGATAAGCCAGAATATGTGTAACTTACCGAACTTTCTTTATTAATGATAGTCCCGATTGATTTATTCGTGTAATTTTGATTTCTTTAACTGGAGTGCAAGCGTCCTATCATAAAATAGGTACTTTAACATATTATGTTGTACTTATGAAATCAAAATGTGCTTAAAATTCTGTTTTTTGGTTTTTTTATACTGACGCGGGGTCTTAAAATGATTAATTCTTTTTATTTTAACTATAACTAACAATAGTTTCTATCATACAAAAAGAAAATCACAGTTATCGGATTATTTCAAGGTCAAGCTAATTTTACTGGTCTATAACGCCTTATTGGGCACGGCTTATAAAGCCGCAGTCAGGTTAAAAATAAAAGAAGGCTGCAGTAGAGAAAAATAACGTATTATGAATAACACATCTTAAAAGAAATATAGTATTCTGGCTATACTTAAAAGATTTGTTTAAGTGGGTCTAACGCGATATAAGTATGTTTACAAAGTGAGAGACTCTCACAGAGAGTTTAAATTGTTACAATGTCTTGACTGGTTTCACAATTAGGTGATATGATATCCTGAAGTTTAATACCTAGTCGAAGAAGAAGTGAAGTTGAAGTAAAGCTAAATGCATTCATGCAACATCTTGTCGCCAAATTAAGGTTACCTAATTGCATGCTCCAAAGTACTTGTCCACGAAAGGCAATTGTTTTCAATATGTTACAATGGTTGTGGCGATTAACATTGATGTTTAATGCTAAGAAAGACAGTAAATAAAAATAATAATGAATAATATGATATTTCCAACCATCTAGCTTAAAGCATAAACTGATCTGCAAGTATGTTTGCTGAGATATATGTCTTCCACTAGACAGGGGAGAACTTTAATGTGCAAAATGGTGGTTTGTGTGTGTATTTAAATTTGATTGATTCTAACTATAAGCAGGAGTGGCACACTACCGTGACGTCATCGCGCCGCTCAAAGTACATGCGGCGGGACGGGTCTCCAGTCTTAGGACTATTTTATGGTTGCGTGCGATAGAAAGAGATGGCTACGTTTAGGCACGTTTGGCATACCTAAACGGAGGATTTGTGAACAGAGAAACTTCTGTACTTGTACTATTACTTATTCTGTGCTATAAGTCAGTTCTACTGTTGATTGCGTAAATTTAGTTCCGCAATTATGTGTATCCAACAGAAATATTGTAATTAATATTTTAAATGATAATCTCAAATGTAGGGCACTGTGCATTGGCATGGTGCTCCATGATTGTGATTACAGGCTGATGAAATGTGATGGCAAAGTTGAGACTGGTTGCTAATGGTGCAAGCCGAGCCGAGGATATACACCTTATGTGAAGCAAGTGGAGCAGCCGCAGCGTACGACGATGGACAACACTATTGACGTGTCGCGGCCCTATGGCGTCATGTCATCTGGCACTTCTAGAGATCAATTGCGCGTCTTGAAGAGAATGCCTTAGCCATGCCTGTTTTCTGTATTATATTGTATTAAACCATGTAATTAATGAAGAGTGGAGCTTTTATACTTAACAAAATCTATATCCAACAACTACTAACGATGCTTATCTCTTTTTATTCTGAACACAGTGCACTGTTAGTACCTATTAAAGGCAAGAAAATGATCAGAAAAGTGAACCAAGTCAATTGTTTGGGGTGGGTGGGATCCTAGTGGTCCACCCCGGGCAACGTCGCCTCATTGGCGGCGGCTGAAGATCCCACAAAGCGGTGTGGTAGGCCTGAAGCAGTCGCAAACGGCCGCCTGGTTCGCGACCACCCTCCCACCGAAGTCCAGCGCCAAGCGACCCTTAGTGTTCCGCTGAGTGTGTGGGAGTACCAGTGCCTTTGGGGAAGGAAATGGAGAATGTCAGCTGCGCAGCCCAAGTCCGGTCTGGAAATTGTTGGGCTGCACTGAATCGGGTGACTTATTCTGGAGGCTAGCGGGATCCTAAGCACGGTCTCTAGCCGTAGGCCGACCGCCGGTAGTAGGGGGCCCAATTAGCACGTTAGCCGCGTGTGAAAGGCTGCCCCACACAACGTGCGAAAAATCCCGAAATGCTCCACCGTGCCAGTTGGCGACTGGAGGGGAGGACCCGGTGGCCATTTCGGGGGGGTTAGGGCGTCCCCGCAGGCTCCAAATGAGTTCCCCAAAGTTCCGTGTAGCTCCACAGTTCCTGTTGGACAACTGGGCAGCGCCTCGATTTTTTCCTTTACTTCCCCACAAAACACTCAACAACACCTATGCAGAAGAAAAGAAAGAATTTTGGTAAAAAACGGCTGCACTTCCTCCCTCTCAAAGTGCACCTCTCTAACATCAGAGGGTTGCACTCAAACATCCATCCGGTCCATCACCACCTCGAGACCGAGAAGCCGCACCTATTCTTTCTCACGGAGACGCAGATAGCGACACCGTCTGACGTGTCGTGCCTCAACTACCCGGGGTACTCACTTGAACACAGATTCAGGAAACACGCTGGGGTCTGTGTGTACGTGCGTGATGACATTTGCTGTCTGCGTCTCCGTTGCTTTGAAGGTACTGGGTTTTCGACCATTTGGGTTTTGGTGGATACAGGAGTAGACAAAACTGTCTACGCATGTATCTACCGTTCGCACAATGGTAACCAAGAGACAACCAAACTCTTTGACCATCTTATTGAGACGGCAGATCTTGCCCAACAGCGGTATCCCACGGCGGAACTAGTCTTCCTGGGGGACTTTAACGCACACCATAGTGAGTGGCTGTTCCCATACCAGGAAACCGACCACGCTGGGAGAGAGGCGCGTAAACTCGCATTGACGCTAGATCTCACCCAGCTGGTGAACGTTGCGACGCGGGTGCCTGATGTTGACGGACATACACCCAATTGCCTTGACCTTTTGCTGACAACGAATCCAGACCAGTACTCCGTGTCGGTTTCCGCCCCCCTAGGGTCATCCGACCATTGTCTGGTGAAGGCCGTATCAATCCGCTCTCCTCCTGATGACAGCCCCAGAGGCACGAGGAGAGTTTGGCGATACGAGTCAGCAGATTGGGATGAGATGCGGCACTTCTTTGCGTCTTATCCTTGGCGGCAAATGTGCTTTTCTTCGGACGACCCCTCGCTCTGCGCTGACGCGACTGCTGACGTGATACGGCAGGGGATGGAATTCTATATTCCGTTCTCAGACATCCCGCTCGGTCACAAAGCCCGGCCTTGGTACAATGCGGACTGCGCGCGTGCTGAAGCCAGAAAAGAGTCTGCCTACCAGGCCTGGGTTCAAGCTCGTGACCGCAAACTTCGAGCTCGAAGGGTTCGTTCTAAGAAGAGGGCATTCAACTTAGCCGCCAAGTCTTGCAAAAGGGTGATCCGTAAGACTCGTTTCGATCACATCCGTAGAATAGGGGCCAGACTAGCAGCCTACCCCCCTGGTAGTAAGCAATTCTGGTCCTTATCTAAATCGATCGAAACTAATTTCTGTCGTCCGATGCTTCCTCCCATGCAGAAGTCTGATGGCTCGCTAGCTTTCACGGCATTAGAGAAGGCCAATCTCTTTGCCTCTCTGTTTGCTAGTAATTCGCGTCTGGACACTGGCTCTCATCTGCCACCATCAATACCTCAATGTGGCTCTTCAATGTCGGAGGTCACGATTCATAACAAAGTGGTCCGTAGAGCACTGCAGAGTCTAGACGTGAACAAAGCTAGTGGGCCTGATGGTATACCTGCAAGAGTTCTGAAGCACTGTGGTCCCGAGTTGTCTCCTGTTCTTACACGCTTGTATCGTCTCTCTCTCAAGATGAATACCGTACCGGCATCCTGGAAGCTTGCCAATGAGCAACCTGTGCCCAAAAAAGGTAGTCGTGCCGATCCCTGCAATTATCGACCCATCGCCATCACCTCCATACTCTGTAAGGTTATGGAGAGAGTTCTGAATAGTAAGCTGCTGACATACCTTGAAGCTAACGACCTTCTCAGTGATCGGCAATATGGGTTTCGCCGGGGCCGTTCCACTGGGGATCTTCTTGTGTATGTCACGCACTACTGGGGCGAGGCCATCGAGAAACACGGTGAGGCTCTTGCCGTGTCTCTTGACATCTCGAAGGCCTTTGACAGGGTTTGGCATGCTAGTCTGCTTCGCAAGCTTCCTGCATACGGTATCCCTTCTGGCCTCTGTAGCTGGATATCTGATTTCCTGAGTGAGCGGTCGATTCGAGTAGTCATCGATGGCTGCTCGTCGGACCTCATGGCTATTGATGCCGGTGTTCCTCAGGGATCTGTTCTCTCCGCGACCCTTTTCCTGCTTCATATTAACGACCTTCTTCTACCAGGAGTGGTCGCATACGCAGATGACAGTACGGTCATGGAGAGATATTTGTCTAGCGCAGGGGCTGGTCGTGACGAAATTCGATCTGAGAGAGAGACAATGGTAGAGCGAATGAACTCAACCTTAAGTCTTGTCTCCCAATGGGGTGACAACAATCTGGTTAGTTTCAACGCCACCAAAACGCAAGCGTGTCTGTTTACCGCAAAAAGGAGCTCATTCAATCTGGCTCCTACTTTCCGAGGTACAACCGTACCTGTAGCCAACGATCTCGAGCTGCTTGGCATGAGGTTAAGCTCAAACCTTAACTTCGGCACTGCCATCGAGTCCAAAGCCGGAACAGCGGCCAAAAAGTTGAGCATCCTAAATAAGGTCAAACGATACTTCACGCCTGGGCAGCTTCTTTCTTTATACAAAGCCCAAGTCCGATCTTGCATGGAGTATTGTAGTCACCTTTGGGATGGCTCGGCTAAGTACCAACTTGCCGCACTCGACTCGGTGGACCGCAGAGCCAGGAGGCTCATTGGCGACGGTCAGGTAGTAGGAAACAAGCTACAGAGCCTAGCACATAGACGCAAAGTAGCATGTCTGTGCGTCTTCTACAAATTGTACTTCGGAGAGTGTGCTCAGGAGCTCCATGAGCTCATACCGCCTTCCCCCTTCTTCCATCGGACATCCAGACGTACGGCTGGATACCATCCTTACTTGGTCGAAATTCCTCTTATTCGAACCAAGCGCTTTGCATCATCTTTTATAATGCGCACTTCTAAGGTTTGGAATTCTCTGCCGGCGTTTGTGTTTCCGAGCTCATATAACCTAGACCTTTTTAAGGCACGAGTGAATAGGCATCTTCTGGGTGAGCTCGCTTCATCGTCGGCCTCATCTTTGCCCCCTGGCTAGATGCTGGCCAAGAGCGATCCCATTTTTAATAAAAAAAAAAAAAAATTGTCAGTAGAATGATTTATATTTCTCAAAACGGTCGCGGGGTAACTCATCTCAACGATGTTTACAGTTCAGTATCGACAAAGATACCCAGTCAATAGCCATTTATTCAACCACTATTATGCACTACACTGAAAAAAATAATCAGTGAATACTACTGAAATTTCAGTAAGCCTAACTGAAAAATACAGTTAAAATGGAGCCAACTGTGAAAATCAGTTACTTTAACTGTAATAAAACAGTAAGGGTAAAACAGTTGATTTTACTGAATAAGTCAGTTAAGAGAAACAGTAAAAAATAAAACAGTTGAAGCAATATAGTTACAGAAAACAGTTGATGGAAACAGTAACTTAAAACAGTGAAAGAAAACAGTTAAGGAAAACAGTTAATTGAAACAGTGAATTTAACTGAATAAATCAGTAAGGGAAAACAGTTAAAGGAAACAGTTAAGGAAAACGGTTAATGGAAACAGTAACTAAAGACAGTGTATTTAACTGAATAAATCAGTAAAGGAAAACAGTTAAAGAAAACAGTTGAGGAAAACAGTTAAAGATAACAGTTAAGGAAACAGTTAAAGAAAACAGTTGAGGATAACAGTTAAAGAAAACAGTTAAGAGAAACATTAATTGCTACTGTTCCATAACAGTAGGGCTTACTGATTGGCTACAGTTGCTGCTATTGTTTGGGAACAGTAGCAGCTACTGTTCGGTACGTAGTTGCTACTGTTCATCAACAGTAGATCTTACTGATTGAATACAGTTGCTACTACTGTTTGGGAACAGTAGCAGCTACTGTTTCAGTACGTAGTTGCTACTGTTCCACAACAGTAGATCTTACTGATTGGCTACAGTTGCTGCTACTGTTTGGGAACAGTAGCAACTACTGTTGGGTACGTAGTTGCTAATGTTCCACAGCAGTAGATCTTACTGATTAGCTACAGTTCCTGCTACTGTTTGGGAACAGTAGCAACTACGTACTGAACAGTAGCTGCTACTGTTCCAAAACAGTAGATTTTACTGATTGGCTACAGTTGCTACTACTGTTTGGGAACAGTAGCAGCGACTGTTCGGTACGTAGTTGCTACTGTTTCACAACAGTAGATCTTACTGATTGAATACAGTTGCTACTACTGTTTGGGACCAGTAGCAGCTACTGTTCGATACGTAGTTGCTACTGTTCCACAACAGTAGATCTTACTGATTGGCTACAGTTGCTGCTACTGTTTGAGAACAAGTAGCAGCGACTGTTCGGTACGTAGTTGCTACTGTTCCACAACAGTAGATCTTACTAATTTAATACAGTTGCTACTACTGTTTGGGAACAGTAGCAGCTACTGTTCGGTACGTAGTTGCTACTGTTCTACAACAGTAGATCTTACTGATTAGCTACAGTTGCTGCTACTGTTTGGGGACAGTAGCAGCTACTGTTGGGTATGTAGTTGCTACTGTTCCACAACAGTAGATCTTCTTTCTTCATCTGTAAAATAGTAGCAACAATGTACCGAACAGTAGCTGCTACTGTTCCCAAACAGTAGTAGCAACTGTAGCCAATGAGTGAAATCTACTATTCCACTAAACTCTTACTGTAGTGGAACAGATGCAACTACATACCGAACAGTAGCTGTTACTGTTGCCCAACAGTAGCAGCAACTGCAGCTGAACTGCAGGTGTTGTTATTGTTGAGGAACTGTTAAGAAACATACACAAGTGTTACAAATTAAACATTATTTATTGATGGAACTTAATAATTATTTACATACTTTCCGTAAAAGTATGACACAATTTAATGACTGCTCTCAAGGTAACTAACTAACACTCATACATTTTTCATCATGTGTAACATTCTTTTTTTGTTGAAACGTTTATCAATTCAATTCAGGGGGACAATTCTCGGTCCTAGCGAGATGCATAATCTATCGTGAGATTGTATGGAATGGTAGTGATTTGTATGAATCTCGAATAGAGATCATCTCGATCGAACCCGAGAATTGGCCCCCTGAAAAATGAATAAAAACTTACAATAATACAATGCAAAATGCTGTAGAGATTCAAAGTTCTGTACGAGTCAATACAGAATTAAAGATACTGACATAATTGAGTAATACTGCTTTTTATTACATTCCCATACCTTTATTTACGCGTAAAACTCTGCATAAAACTTCTAGTTCCCTTTGAGGTTTACGTACTTTGCACAGAACATCGTCGCGCAGTTGTCGAAAAATAGGTATAGGTTGGGTAACTTCAGAGTAAACTTAAGTTTTATGCAGATAATAAAAGTCATAAACTTATAAATCATTTAAACTGGTATACCTGGGTAACCAACAACCAGTTTATCATGAAAATACAATATATGTGATATTCTCGCCGAATGGGACAGCTTTAAATCAAGCCTAGGATACCTACATAAACTGGTATGTATTACTTAAGTTCTACAGAAGAATATATTTTCATGTTAGGTTAGTTTAGAGTCTACCCATTTAGTTATACATGCTTAGGTAACTTAGATATAAAAATATGACCCTTGCGCATTATAGGTAAGTACAAATATGACTAGGATTCCTGACCATAGAATCACTAGTAAGGGTACCTTGGCATCATTGGAGACCGCGTGGCCAGCGCTGGAAACCAACGCATTTAGGCCTACGGTAAACTTAAAGCTCGTTCACTACGAACGCTAACCTAAAACTAACTCTACCTACCTAGAGTACCAACCTACCTATAGGTCTGAAAATATAGGTACACCTGAGTTAAATATATACTTTATTATATAAATAAAATAATTTAATGGTAGTTACCTACAAGACATACTCTGCTATAACTTAATTAAAAATTTGCCTAGGAGGCCACCAAACAGTATGGTCCTGTAGTAACGCCAGAAAAACCCTAAGTCGATAACTCGTAAAAAAAACATTCTGTAATTAATGGAGGTGTCTCCCTAAAAAGTTTCCAAGGTATTGCAAATTATATCGTATTGTTTTTAAACACCTGACGTGATATTTGCAGTTTTTTGTATAAATACATTTTTACGTTGGTCTACAAGTAAAATTATAAAGTTAGCTGTCTATGTCATGTTTTTTTAATGTTCTTACTAATATAGTAATTATGTAGTTTTTAAAAAAGTGAACAAATAACACGAGTGTTAAAATACGCTGCCGTTTTTCATTTTAATCCAAAGTCATACTGCAATTTATACAGGGTGGAAAAAAATATGGACCCTGGAGGGAAACTACCTTAAATCCTTGAGATATCTCATTTTACTTAAGGGAAACATTATTTTATTTTTCAAAAGAAACAAAACTGCATTCATTGATTTTCATACATTTTCTAAGATTTTTCTAAGAAATTGCAACTCAACATTCGGTTTTATGGATATTTTGTACGACAGACGAGTGTAAGACCTAATGTTTCTTGGAGAAATATTATCTTTAATAGTGACTGTATCGATTATCGATTAGTGAAATAAAAAAGCGAATGTTTATTTTTTTGAATTTTTATCTGGTTCGATTCCCGGGTGAAACGGGCGAATTTTAGAAAATCCTTGAATGCAGTTTTGTTTCTTATTAAAAACAAAAGAATGTTTCTTTTTAGTAAAACGAGCTGACTTAATGATTTAAGGCAGTTTCCATCCAGGGCCCATAAATTTTTTCCACCCTGTATACATTTTTATACCATGGTTGTTCTGTTACAGAACAAGTATAGACAGAAAATAGCTCTATTTATTACACTAAAGCACCTGCGGTGTTCGGGCGAGCCCACGGTCGGCAGCTTGACGCAGTAACTAATCTGAAGGCCAAGTATCGCCGAAATAAAATATACCAGCAAAGGGCGCGTCATTCCTTAGAAAAAAGTTAACTCCAACAACAGCATCAGTGCAGTACCACAGTATTACATACAGTCTGCAAGCACGGCTCTTTTTGACCCAACGATACGCGGGTGAGCGCGCGACGTGGAAAAAAGGTTATACATATTATAGCTTATATTTTTAAGCGCTGTCAAGTTTGAGATTTTGATAAACAGAGTTCGAGAAAGGTTTCATAAGTTAAAACTAATTACAGATTTTTTATAGCTTAATAATTTTTTAAATGAAGGTCCGGTAGGTATTTTAACATGAATTCGAAGTTATATTGATTTTGTTCGTTTACGACCCGATTAAGTTTCAAAATCGATATCTGAGAATCTGACGTAGGGTTTGAAAAAAGGGTTTTATTAAATTAACAAAATCGTAATGGCCGCCACTATTTTTAAACCTAACATCAGATTCGTCCTAATAGTGGGAGATCTACTGCATCGCTCCCATACAGTACCTTTAAAAATGGTATCAAGCTATGAGCTTCACCACATCTATTCTCCAAGTAATTCTAAGCATTTCTAGTCCAAGACACAAAAAGAATTATGCCGCTGCGCGGGGTGAGGGGGGTGCAAAGGTACCGGCCGACCACCTACTTTAAAAAAAAATTACACAGTGCCAGCTGGCTACTGTAGCAAGTTTGGCATCATTTTCGTATAAATTAACACATGTAGGATTCATTTCTGGTATTTATTTTAATCATTTTCATAGTAAATTTTTGAATAAATCGTGAAATAGTGAAAAACTCGCACCTGTTTTTTTACTTTGGGAGCAAATTACTTTTACATTATTACAAGCCCCCTGATAGTTAGACAGTTGAAATTTTGACAGATGATGTATTTGTATAGCCGCTATAGCAACAAATACTAAACAACAGAATAAAATATTTTTTTAAGGGGTCTCCCATACAACATACATGATTTTTTTGTCATTTTTACTGCTAATGGTACGGAACCCTTCGTGCGCGAGTCCGAATTGCACTTGGCTGATTTGTTTCTACATAGGAATTAAAAAAAAAATTGTGGACGCGAGTAATGCGGACCATTTTGTTATGATATAGGAGATTGTCTCTCACCGCAAGGTTCGTAAGTCGCCACTACTGAGAGTTAAATTTTTTTTTTACATGTTCTTGCAAAAGCAGGTTCTTGTTATTTACACAGTTAGAATCTGCATAAAATGCGCTATAACTGAGTATTTTTTGTTACTTAAAGTTTTGCTTTATACAAAAGTAATTGGCTCCCAAAGCAAAAAAAAACAGGTGCGAGTTTTTCACTATTTTACGATTTATTCAAAAATTTACAATGAAAATGATTAAAATAAATACCGGAAATAAATTCTATATGTTCAATTTATACGAAAATTATACCAAGATTGCTACAGTAGCCAGCTGGCAATGTGTAGATTTTTTTAAAAGTAGGTGGTCGGCCGGTACCTTTGCACCCTCCTCACCCCGCGTAGCGGCATAATTCTTTTTGTGTCTTGGACTAGAAATGCTTAGAATTACTTGGAGAATAGATGTGGTGAAGCTCATAGCTTGATACCATTTTTAAAGGTCCAACGCAGTAGATCTCCCACTATAAGTAGCCTCTCGAACGCTCAGTAGCTCTAGTATAAGTTTTTTCGAAACATTAACTAATTCGAACGCGTTTGCGTTTTGTCTCAAAATGTATGAAAGTGGTATGAAAACGTGAACAGCGCCTCTGGTGGTCACTAGTGGAAACTAAAACAGCGAGTATAACATTTGTTGCTAACCGATGAACGCGCGTATTTCAAACTCGGTGAGAGCGCTTTCATACATTTTGAGACAAAACGCAAACGCGTTCGAATTAGTTAATGTTTCGAAAAAGCTTATACTAGAGCTACAGATATTTAATTTGAAAAAAATCAAACCATAAATAACAACATCAATGTGGCCGCTATTTTTTCAAATCGAAGCTCGGATTCGAAAAAAAACCTCTCGGGCCACCGGTTACCGATTTTTAATTAATTCTTTCTAGATTATGAAATAATAACAAAGACGCAGGATGAAATTTTCGTGTCAAAAAATCGAAACTTTAAGGGTTCATGTTTTCAATTGTATGCAATATTTCCAAAAAATCAAACGTATAAACCTAGTATTTAATGATACATCATTTCCAAAAATCACGCAAATCGGTTCAGGTTTAAGGGGTGAAAAACGTTGGCGCCCGAAGCACGTTTTTGTATGGAAAAAATTTGCTACACAATCCTCTTAAAGCGTATCATAAAAAATACAAAGTTTCATTGAAAAATGTAAGAAAATTGAAATAAAGAACTCCTAATTTTTTTTGACAAACTGACCCTAGAACAGTTACGTCACGCGGGTGCGTTAATTCGAAAGATGAATGAAGCTTGCATACTGGCTGTAGTTATTTATACTGTAGCAATACGCTACAAGTAACAAAAGGAAAGCACTGGTTAGAGAGGACCCTTGTAATGGTATTCGGCGTCACCTCTAGCTAGTGCCTAGCTTACTTACCATACTGTATGAAAATGCCAATAACTAAAACCTAACTAACTGAATGAGATAAAGGTCTGAGATATCGGGGAAGGGTGATAAAATAAACAATAAATTATAGTTTAAGTCAAAGTTGGTTTATTAATCAGTATTATTTTGAATTTAATCGAAACTCTTGATTATTTAACCGAACCAAACTAGTTGTAGCTTAATTCGATGTTCGCTTTACTTGACCTAGGCCAACGTTAGGGAGGGAAAAGCAAGCGAACTCAAAGAAAAACCCTCCTGCCAGTATTATAAATATGTACATAAAGTAATTAACCACATGAAATAAGAAAACAACTATTATAATCCAAGCTCACTAACGTTACTACGGATAAACAAAACATTTGGATTATGAACGCAATACATTCTTAAGGTAACTATCGTACATTTAAACATATCAATTACTATTTATCTGAATTAATTTATTGTACCAAAAATTGATAGCGCTTTATAATAACTTCAAAATCACTCAATGTTGAACGGTATCAGATTCACAAGACATTATACACATCGTAGGGGAAAATTAATGAATATTATACAAATTTACACACAATGGTGGTATGTACTCGTACGACGAGTGTGATATTTACAAGTCGCTACTTTCTACGTACTTGTACAGACTAATTTCGATCAAGGGCTCGAACCTTGAGATAAATTACTAGACCACACAATTTATACACACAACTTCTACTGACACGAGAATCGAACTCGTGAACCACTGTTGTACACTATAAAAGTAACAATCTCAATGTAATTAATTATTTGGTCAATCAGTCACGGACTGAATATGTCACACAATTTACATCTCATAATATTAAATCGACAATGTTTTTATATTTAGAATTTAAATGGCGAGATCGTCGTTTAGTTAATGCAATCGTTTATTCGAATACCAGCCAGTGATAATGTATAATCACAAAATTATTAGATCAAATTCCTTGTTCTCTCTCCCACAGATATTCACTTGTTTATAGTTTAAACTGTATTTTATGTAGGTCACATAGGTAACCGCGTGGAGTTATTTATCAGGTAACCGCGTGGGGTTATTTATTACGTAACCGATTCATTATAACTTGCGACGATCTCTCAAACATCAATGAAGTCAACAGTAAACTTAGATGAGATGGAAATTGAAGATCCATAACATTTTTATAAAATATACAAATATCCACACACACAAATAAAACCAAAATCGATGAATCTACTTAATCATTCGGTTCAATATTTATCACAAATTAATGTAATTAACATTTAACTTTATTTGATCTGCAGGAAAAGAAAACAATTAAAAGAAAGGTCCGAATGACAAAGTTTAGATCATAATTTAGTAATTACTTAACTTGATTCGCTCGCCAGATCTCCAACCGCTCAGCTTCGCTGACTTATAACTTTTAGATACTCAATTAAATAGAGAATATATTTATAAGAAAAAATCTAGACTATTGCCGAGGCTTTGCGCTCCGCTCTCCACAACTTCACCCTTCCGTGTCCCAAAATCCAGTGATCCTGTTACCACCGCCACTCACGTCAGGAAAACCTTTATTATACAATTTTATCCCCAATTTGGCTTAAAGCTAATTTAAACTTAATTACAATGACATAAGGTTATCTCATCGCAGACACTTGGTTGCTCTGTCCTGTCTCGCCTGCTCTCGCAGCGAAGATAGCGCCGTCTCGTTCACATGGCGTGGTCACTCCCCTCTCACAGCTCCAACGCTGTCGCATACGCAATTGCTAACACGTGTGAAGATTTGTCTGTAACACGAGATTTGAAGCAACGTAATTCCTGTATAAAGCTAAACTAGAAATATCTCGTCGGTCAAGGTAGTAGAGCTCAACTTCGCTTGTATATTAGTTTTGTATGTGCAATGACTATTTGGTTTACAAACGATTCTACGAACTTAGAGCCCTTAAAACCACTCCACTTGTTCAAAGCAATAAAATATCTCGGTATTGTTTTTTTGAACTATCCTAAGAGTCATAAATTTAGGATTTTATTTGTTTCTGCTATTTTTCTACACTATTAATGCTTCCCAGAATGTGGCACTCGTTTACTCATTAAGATATCCCTTTTTTTTCCCTCTGAACCTATTATAGGTATTGGTACATGTAATTTAAAGTTTGCTACGTAGACATCATGGTAATCCGGTACGGTTGCCATCTCACCCTGAAACTGACACTATCTCTGACAGCGAAGCGGAGCGAGATTCCAAGAACACTATAGATAGAAGAATGCTTCGAGTGGCTCCGTTCGTCTGCAGACAATTATACTCTCTGTGATGAAAAGTGGGCCGTAACAAGAAAACGGCGCCAGCAGTCTGTGTTGTCAGAAGACGCATATCCATACCTCCAGGAATTTCCCTGCTTAAAACGATCTTGGGGGTAAGTTTACCAAAATAATTTATTTATTTATCGTATGGCAGTCTGCAAAATAATATTAAAACTTTGCATCTCATTTTGTAAAAGTACCTAACACAACCATTTCCGAGCATGTTTCAGAAAATATCTTATGAGTCTCACTCTATTAGTAGTAGTTTAGTATTAGTAGGGTAAAAGACCGGAACCCCAATTACAGTTTGAGCTACGGCTGGTAGCTAGTCCTTATTTTTATATTTTTAGGGTTCCGCAGCCAGAATGGCTAAAACGGAGCCCTTATAGTTTCGTTTTTTTTTTTTTTTATTTATTATTCATTTATTTCGAGTATCACAAAGACTCATATCATATGACAATACAATATAGTAGGGAGGCCAAGTGGTTAAAATCAAAATTCCGTTTGTACGAGCAGTCGCCTACCGACGACTGGTATCGTTGGATTCAGTGACGTCTCCCGAGTATGGAACTCGATGTCGTCACTCTCTAAAGTGGTGGAGGGGGTAACTATGACGTCACAAAGATGGCGGTTGGTGGTATCAAGTTTTATCGATTATCTCTTTAACTATTCAACGTATTGCAACAAATGAGGTGTCAAATGAAAGCTCTTTAAATTGCTAATAATTCGTTCTTAGGAATAAAATGTAAAAGTCTAATAATTAAAAAGTTTTTCTTAAAAAATCGTACTTTTGAAAAAATCATTTTTTTTAACTGCAAAAAACTCAATTAAATAGGCCATTTCTTTAAAAAATACTTCATATGATTGAAATTGCTAAATTCATCCTCTATACAATGCTTTTTGAATTATTAGAATCGGTTCATAAATGAGTACGCCAGGGACATTTCGCCACGGGCGGGGCGAACGTCGCGGCGCGCGCGCGTTTGCTGACGAACGCGACTGTGAAGACATTCTTAAGTGTAGCTCAACAACTACTTAACCGATTTAGACAAATGAGGTATCATATGAAAGTTCTTTATATTGCCATTAATTTGTTTCAAGTAATGAAATGTGTAAGTCAAACAATTAAAAAGTTTTTCCAAAAAATCGTATTTTTCAAAAAGTCAAGTTTATTTTAACTTCAAAAAACTCGATGAAAGAGGCCATTTCTTTAAAAAATACTTCACATGATTGAAAATGCTACATTTATCCTATATATAATGCTTTTTGAATTATTAAAATCGGTTCATAAATGAGTACGCCAGGGATATTTCGCCGCGGGCGGGGCGAACGTCGCGGCGCGCGCGCATTTGCTGGCGAACGCGACTGTGAAGACATTCTTAAGTGTAGCTCAACAACTACTTAACCGATTTAGACAAATGAGGTATCATATGAAAGTTCTTAATATGGCCATTAATTTGTTTCAAGTAATTAAATGTGTAAGTCAAACAATTAAAAAGTTTTTCCAAAAAATCGTATTTTTGAAAAAGTCATTTTTATTTTAACTTCAAGAAACTCGATGAAAGAGGCAATTTCTTTAAAAAATACTTCATATGATTGAAAATGCTACATTTATCCTATATATATTGCTTTTTGAATTATTGACCGAGTAAAACGAGGTCTCTGTTTTAGCTTCGACAAAAATGCTTTCGTATGTCCGGCCGGATTTTTGTATGTCCTCCTCTACAGGTCGCATTTATCAACCGATTTTCGTGAAATTTTGCGAGCAGGTTTGGTAACTATATAGAATTTTTTTGTCGAGTCACTTTTTAAAAATTCAAAAAAACAAACATTGTATCAATGATTTCGTGTTTTTCTGCGGCCGTTTTTTCCTCTACAGGTCGCATTTCTCAACCGATTCTCGTGAAATTTTGTTAGCAGGTTCCATGACTACATATAATTTATTTGTAGAGTAAATTTTTGTAAATTAAAAAAAAATTGTTTTTACGTCGTTGGCTGATCTCCTCTACAGGTCGCATTTATCAACCGATTTTCGTGAAATTTTGCGAGCAGGTTTGGTAACTATATAGTTTTTTTTTGTCGAGTCACTTTTTTGAAATTCGAAAAAACAAACTTTGTATCAATGATTTCGTATTTTTCTGCGGCCGTTTTTTCCTCTACAGGTCGCATTTCTCAAACGATTCTCGTGAAGTTTTGTGAGCAGGTTTTATGATTACATAGAATTTTTTAGGCAAGTAAATTTTTGTATTTTTTTTTCATTTTTTTTTTATTCATTGGTTTGTTCTCCTCTACAGGTCGCATTTATCAACCGATTTTCGTGAAATTTTGTGAGCAGGTGCGGTAATTCTATAGAATTTTTTTATCGAGTCACTTTTTCAAAATTTAAAAAAACTTTTTTTTTATCAATTATTTTGTGTTTCTGCGGCCGAATTTCGATTTGTTCACCTCTAAGGGTCGCATTTCACAACAGATTCTCGTGAAGTATTGTGAGCACGTTCTTTGATTACATCGAATATTTTTGTCGAGTAATCTAAAAAAAAATCTATGGTTTGTCCTCCTCTACAGCAGCGGTCGGCAACAGGCGGGCCGCGAGCCTCCCTGGCTTTATTGTTTGTAAAGGTAAAATTTGAAATACTTAACATACGTGAAAGCGTCTGTATCGCCAACCACGAATATTTTCACAGTTGGTCAGGACGAGATATGTGTTTGTAAGTATATTTTACAGTTAAATCAATCTAAATTTTTTTTCAAAAATTTCGCGCTCGCCGCGTTTGCGTTAGACAGTATGAAGTATTTTCCACACCTGCATCTTAATGTTCAAAAAATTTTGCGCTCGCTGCGCTCGCGTTTGCGTCTACATGACTTGATGCGTATGAAGTATTTTCCAGACCTGCATAATAATGTTCGCAAAATTTCGCGCTCGCTACGCTCGCGTTTGCAACGAGATTTGTTATGACTTGATGCGTATGAAGTATTTGCCGCATTTGAATCAGTGTTCGAAAAATTTCGCGCTCGCGTTTACATCTACATAACTTGATGAGTATGCGTATGAAGTATTTTCCGCACCTGCATCATAATGTTCGAAAAATTTCGCGCTCGCTACGCTCGCATTTCCATCTAGATGTGTTGTGACTTGATGCGTATGAAGTATTTGCCGCATTTGCATCAATGTTCGAAAAATTTCGCGCTCGCGTTTTTATCTAGGTGTGTTATGACTTTATTCAAAATTCAAAATTCAAAATTTCTTTATTTGCCAGAATATGGTAACAGAGTAAGGATCTTAAAGCTGAATTCGTTCATGCATATTCAACCTGCATGCAGGTGTGCAAATTATTAAAATGTCAAGTCTAATTTTTTTACAAAAATACTTATACTACATGCATTTTACAGTCGATAACCTAATTATAGTCAAACATTATCTCAGTCGTCAATGTATAACATGTTATTACATTATCATATAATTATATCATTCTTAATTAATTACCTAATGTCACATTGCCAAATATTCGTTAACACTATAAAAACATTTGTCCTGTAGCCATTTAGTCAACTTACTTTTAAACGATTTCTTATTTTCTAATTTAAGATCATCAGGTAAAGTGTTATAAAGAACTATACACATGTTGTAGTAATTCTTTTTATAAATAAAGGTTTGGCAACGAGGCTGGTATAACAGATTTCGGTATTGAGCCCTTGTATGTCTAGCACTGGTATCATATCGATTGGTAAAGTGACTAGGGTTTTCCTTAACAAAGAGACACGCGTCTCTTATATAGGCGCATGGAAGCGGGAGTAAGTTAAATTTTTTAAATAGGGGTTTACAACTTTGCAGAAACCAAGCATTGTCCAAGGCCCTAACGCACCGTTTTTGGAGTCTAAATGCTCTATCCGACTCTACGGAATTTCCCCATAGTAGTATTCCATAGTTTAAAACGGAGGAGACGTAGCCATGGTACGCTGTTAGTGCTGCATCTAGTGACACCGTTTGTCTCAATCTTCTGAGTGCAAAGACAAACCGTTCGAGTTTTTTGCAAACATTGTCAACATGCAGTTTCCAATTTAAATGTATGTCAATATCAAAACCTAGAAATTTTACATTGTCAACTAATTCTACATTTAAATTGTCATAATTAATTTGAACAGGTCGCACGTTTGAATTATATGAACAGAATTGCATTGCTTTCGTTTTTGTTATGTTAATTTTCAATTTGTTACTTTCGAACCATTTTATCGCTTCTGCTAATGTAATGTTAACTTTTGATTCATATCTAGTGTGACAATTGCCGTCACCATGTATTAAAAGTGTTGTGTCATCTGCGAAGATAATGCAATCCTGTCT
Source organism: Cenopis cana (assembly GCA_951800055.1). Lineage (NCBI taxonomy): Eukaryota > Metazoa > Arthropoda > Insecta > Lepidoptera > Tortricidae > Cenopis > Cenopis cana. The sequence goes on from CATOHG010000030.1 coordinate 163,544, forward strand.
TTGTGTTAGACAATTTGGAAAATCATTAATTGCTATTAAAAATAATAATGGTCCAAGTATGCTTCCTTGCGGAACGCCGGTTTTGTTAACTAATGGATCGGACCTATATTTTTCTTTGATGACGGTGTTGTTATTTTTGCGAACAATTTTTTCAATTTCTGTATATTGTGTTCTTTCCTTTAGATAACTTTGTATCCAATCGTACGCTTTGCCTCTTATTCCATATACCTCTAATTTTTTCAAAAGAATTGAATGGTCGATAAAGTCAAACGCTTTACTCAAGTCTAAATAAATAGCTGTGATTGGGTTTTTCCTATTTAAACACTCTGTGACAGTTTTTACTAAGTTCAACCCGGCTAGTGTGGTGGACTTCCCTTTGCGAAACCCAAACTGTTTTGAAGTTAAGATGTCATATTTATCCAGGAACTCATTAATTCTACATAATACTGACTTCTCAAATACTTTCGACAAAATTGGGATTATTGTTATCGGTCTATAATTACCTGGATCTGTTTTGTCACCCTTCTTGAAGAGTGGTTTTACTAAAGACAGCTTTAATTCAGTTGGAAAGACTCCGTCCATAAAGGATAAGTTTATTATGTGTGATAAGGGGCGGCAGATAATATGAGCACATGACTTAAGAACCATTGTTGAAATGTCATCGTATCCAGTTGTTCTGGTATTATTTAAGGAAATGAGTATTTTGAGGATTTCATGTTCGTCTGTAGGTTTCAAAAAGATCGAATGAGTGTTGTGTAATGAGTTCTCCAGTTTTATAACTGGTGGGTTCATGGTTAGATTATTATTATCTGTTATATTTATCAAGTAATTGTTGAATAAATGACATATTTCGTTAGGATCTGTGTAGGATTTATTTTCAAAAATTAATTTGTCAATATCATGTTTGTGAAAATCGTTTGATAAAGTTGATGAAATGGTTCTCCAGGTGGCTCTACATACATTTTTACTAAGTTTTATGAACTTATTGTTGCATATTTGTTGTGCTTTCAGAAGGCATGATTTAAATATCCGGTTATACTGCCTATATTTAATTTTATTTCTTATATTATTAAAGCTGGATGTCCTATATTTGTAATATAATTTGCGTTTGGTTTTACTAGACTTTTTAATTCCATACGATAGCCACTTGATGTTCTTAGGACGAGTGTTCCTTTTGATTTTAATAATGGGAAAGCATAATTTGTAAAATAAAATGAAAATGTCATAAAAATGTTTGAATGCCTCTGAAGCCGTGCGTGAGGCAAAAACGTCATAAAAAGATAACATAGAGATATAATCGCAAAATTTTTGTACGTTATCCTTGCTGTAGTCTCTTTTATATTCGAACCAATTGGAAATTGTCCTGTGTTTACTTGCTTTCACGTTTATAATTTGAGCTGTTTCATGATCTGATAGTCCTAATGACCTGATAGTGATTATGACCCGTCCCCCCCTTAAAGTTTCTATATCTGCTATTCTATATGCTTGCATTGATCGAATGAATCGCGAAATTACGATGCGGTTGAAATGCGAATTATCTGGGTTCGGTAAGGAAACTAGCTGGTTTATCTGTGAAAAGTCGGTTTTTTCGTCTTTCTCGTTTTTCACGTAAAAAGGGGTGCGAATTTTTACTACGTTACTGTCGCGTACGGCATACCAATTTGTTTCGAGTTGATATCAACAGACAGTGATCATTATTATCATCTGCGGCCCGCGAAGATTTTTTTAGCTACTATGTGGCCCGTGGGTGCAAAAAGGTTGCCGACCCCTGCTCTACAGGTTCGATATCTAACATAGTTTTGGAAATAAAAAAAACACTCACGAGGTCTACAGCTCACAGAGCCACTAGTTAGAATCGGTTCATGAATGAGTACGCCAGGGATATTTCGCCGCGGGCGGGGCGAACGTCGCGGCGCGCGCGCGTTTGTTGACGAACGCGACTGTGTAGGCTTTCTCAAGTGTAGCTCAACAACTACCTAACCGACCTTTACCAGGTCATCAGTCCACCTTGTGGGGGGTCTAGCCACGCTGCGCCTTCCGGTCCGTGGTCGCCACTCGAGAACCTTTCAGCCCCAACGGCCATCGGTTCTACGCGCAATGTGCCCCGCCCACTGCCACTTAAGTTTAGCGATTCGAAAGGCTATATCGGTTACTTTGGTTCTGCTACAAATGACGTCATTTCTGATGCGATCACGCAGAAAAACTCCTAGCATAGCTCTCTCCATTGCTCTCTGCTGAGTGACTTTGAGCCCATGGTGAGCGACCACGTTTCCGTACCATATGTCATCACTGGCAACACCCACTGGTCAAAGACTCTCGTCTTGAGACACTGCGGAATATTGGATGAAAAGATATGCCGTAGCTTCCCGCACGCTGCCTAGCCGAGTCAGATTCGACGATTAACCTCTTTCTCAAAGTTGGACCTACCTAACTTGACAGTCCGTCCTAGGTATACATAATCGCCTACAACTTGGAGCGTAAAGCGTCCAATTGTAACAGGAGTTGGTGCTACATGGGCATTTGACATGATCTTCGTCTTATCCATGTTCATCCTTACCTTAGACCAACTCGCTCGGAGGCTTTACTGAGGTCATTGAGCATTGTACTTAAATCCTCCATGGTTTCAGCCAAGATTTAGTAGTCTGACGACATAGTTGTCGTCAGCAAACCGAAAGTGAGTGATGTACTCGCCGTTTATGTTGATGCCTAGCCTTCTCCAGTCCAGATTCTAGAAAACATCCTCCAGTGCAGCGGATTGTATGATTGTATGATGTATGATTTCGGATTGTATGATGATGTTATTTTGGTGATTTATTCACAGTCTATCTCATAATTTGGTAATAAATGAACTTAGGTACTAATACGAATGCGTTTGCATTTTGTCTCAAAATGTATGAAAGTGGTATGAAAACGTGATGATGGTATGAACAGCGCCTCTGGTGGTCAGTTGGTCACTAGTGGAAACTAAAACAGCGAGTATTTTAACATTTGTTGCTAACCGATGAACGCGCGTATTTCAAACTCGGTGAGAGCGTTTTCATACATTTTGAGACAAATGCCTTCGGCGTCGGGCTTCTATAGCTTTCGTTAACCTGCTTACCTCCCTAAATGCACAATGTACTATTTCACACCATCTGCTCGCCACTGCCCAATTATATATCATGCAAACCTTACCGAAAGCAAATCATTATAACCCTTGGCTTAAGCCGGGTTGTAATATTGTACTAAGTCCTTATAACCCGCCGGGTAATAATGTGATTTCACTTTTTATAGTTCTTATTGTTATGTCCTTAAAGTCTAATTTCGTGAAGTCCGCAAGGCGGCGGGGGCGCGCGTGCTTCTCGGGTTGGTGTGGTGCCCGGAAACAACACACGCGCGGGGCCGCGGACTGCTGCAGCGCAAGCGCCAAGCGCGTTTTTAGATACTACATATTATTAAGTACTGAATCTTTAGAATGCCATTCGGGAAGTGGAGGCTTTTTATAATATTTTGAAATTTCGTTACATTTAGGTATTGAGAAAACGAAATCACTATTATTGGATTCCAAGTTTTAAAGAACGCCTGAAATAGCCCCACTGACAGCCGTCACCTGTCAGTGTCAGTTTTAGGCGCGAAATGAGTAGACTTGACATCTCGATGTAAGCTAGATTAGTTGGTTAGGCTTGGGTCGCGTTGCGTCAAGTTGCTTTTGTATTGATGAATTGTTGATTTAATGTAGATTCCTTGAATTTATGTAAAAACAGCGATTACAGTTTGTTATTCATTGATTTAGGCGTTTCATTGCCAAAATCAGAAGTGAGACACGTTTATCTAACTGCCCACAAAGTTGAGGTCAAACATGGCTACTCGCTTGTTTTTTGTAATGGCTGTGAATTGTTTCAAGTAATGAATCAATCGTATTCATAATCAGTAGAAATTTGATGTTTCGATACGTAAGCAACATTGACGATATGTAAGAAATGCAACCGAATCAGATCTCGTCACTGTCACTGCGCAGTCGCCGGTACTACGTAGCCGGTCGGATCGTATTTTGTTTGTTCGTGTTTTCTCCACGGCAGAATTAAAATCATCTCATAAAGAAAACGTGTTTGTAACTATAAGCGGTGTTGCAACACTTCACGATCGAAGTCAATGCTGCATTGACACGAAATGACGTAGTAGCTACAAAGCTTTAAAAACCTGTGGAACAATTGGTTCCATGGTGATGTTTAGTGTTCATAGGTCAGATATTCATCGGAAAGGTGAAGTAAGAGCTGCCTTGCAACGGTGCGGTACACAAGCCCTACAGTATGCAGTTCCAAGTTTTAAATGCATGACATGTCATCGGGTATATAAATGTGGGAATCAGTGAAATGTCCATATACAGCGAGCGGCAAGTTTCATTGTCTGTAGCTTGTGTGGATACTGCAGGTTTCTATTGTCATACAAGGGGTAATGTACAAGCTGGTAACTATTTGCCTAAAGTCAGTGCTCTACTATACAAGCAGGTAACAAATAGACTTTGTAATCAATGAGGAAATAAAGTTTTGCATAACTATGGTAGTTATGATGTGACTGTGTTAGTTTCTAGTAAAGTGCAGTACGGTGCTGTCTGATTCAGTACTTCCAGACTGTTATTGTGACATCTTAGAGAGATTGAGATACAAAATCAAACAAATACCTATTAGGTAATGTGGTAAGTCTTAGAATGTAACAACTTATGTATAGTTGTTATGCATTTTGATGTCAAGAAGTGTACTAGCAAACATACAAAGCCGGTGGGTAAACTGGGTAAGGTAACAGTTGTGACTGCGGTCAGCTCTTATTTGATGGATTTTATGATCATTGAATGTCACATCTAAGTTGATACTAGCTTACAGTTTATTTTAATTCTTTGAGTGAACACCTAATAGATGTACAAAAGAAAAAAAAAAAAGAAATTAGTTTGCAAGTTGTATTTCAAGTACACAATGATGAAAGATGTAAATGGTAACATGTCACATATGACATTTTCCATGTAAGTGGTTGTGGTTATTTTCTAAACACCTTGCACATTGAGTTTGATTTCAGAGACTGAGTTGCACTATAGATACAGCATAGTTAGAATTTATGAGCAACGGTCAGGTGGTCAAACGAAAGGTTCAAGAAATACATGAAAGTTGCTCCACCAACAAGAGCTTGGCTTGTAAATTAATGATGATGATGATGATGGTACCAGTCATGGATGCTGTTGGGATTAGTGAGTAAAGGTCCAGAGTGAGTAGCGAGTGAATGCTAAGTTGGATCAACACATCTCATGTTAAGTTGCAATGTAAATGATAGCACTGTGCCCTGCAACATTATTAAATTAGTAAGTAAGCAAAGTGTATAGCTAAGTGCCACATAGTATGTGTTGTGCACTGTTGTGACTAGTAGGTACATGTAATTTACCTACAACTTAAGTTTGAATTTCATACTTAGGCAGTGTCTACTATAGGGTAGACAGAGATCCTATTTGGGAACATGCTTGTGCTCATTTATGTAGGTGTACATGGGATGCATTGGTGACATATAGTGTAACCACACTCTAGATGATGGTAGTTCAAATTGGGTTGAAATAAAACTGCTCAACCAAGATCACTAGATCGCAAACTCTTAGGGTATTTCAGTGTTTAAACTGCCCGCGTGGTCGTGTCGGAGGTTTCCCCTGGATTTTCCCCAGGCCACCCTCCAACAAGCTGATGACACTGAATGTGAAATTAATGACTGGTTGAGGCTGAAATTCTTGAGACAAAGTGAGAAGCTTTGACTAATGTTTTTTAATGTCATAAATTACATTGGACTTTACTGATGAAAGATTGTTCTGTTCTTTAGTACTTTTGTGGGAAAGTTTTACTACTTGCAAGTCTTTATTGTTCATGTGTAATGTTTCTTTACTTATGTGTATGTGTGTTAGCTTGTTTTGAAACAAGTTTGCAGGTCAGGTTTTGCCAGATTCCTGAAAATAAATTAGAAATGAAGTTTTGTGTACCGGTGTTGGTCCGGATGTCATGAAATGCATGGTGTGGTACCATGGGACTGGCCTTATGTTGGATATTGATGGTGGCCATAGTTTAATCGTTTACACATGATGGCCTGGTTGACTTGGAAATTGATGGAGTTACATTGAATTTCTTTTAGTTCTGTACGTAAGTTTTTCATGAAGGTCTGCTGCTGGGGTGTTTGGTCTGAGTAGATTTTTATATTACTATCAGTCCAGACAGATTGTTTACGCAGTATCGATTTTATAGTTTGCTGAGATGCAAATGAAGCTTTAATAGGACGATTCTTGTCTGGTATGTATTTTTCAAGTCGTATAACATTTTCAGGTTGGGGACACTCACGCAGAATTTTTTTTGTTATTTTGTCTATCTGTTCCATATCATACGCTTCTCTTTCTTCCATGTTTTGTGTGTTAGGTTCAGGAATTCCGACAATAATAACGTTCTTTTCCCTTTTTATTCTTTCATGCAGTTCTATTATCATTTCGTCATGCTGCTGTATTGATGAGCTGGCTGCATTTTTTAGTGAGCTCATGTCCTCTTCAAGTCCTTTAATTTTCGTGTCTGTATCTGCAGCCACTGTTTTTAAGATTTCAACATCGGCCTTTAATTGTGCCTGCTCTTCAGCTAAGTTTTGCGTGCTTATTTGGAGATTTTTCATTTCCTCCTTGATGGATAACACGTCGTCGGATATTTTGGTGAGCATTTGCTTTTGGGTTTCTGTGAAAACCCGGAGAAGACACATTATTTCATTTCGGAATTCTGTAAGTTGGTTGGATACGTTACACTCGTGGTCCGGTTGCTTTCTTTTACGATGCGTGATTTTGGCTTGTTCATTTACTTCAGGCAATTTAGATAGGTCAGGTTGTGACCCTCCTCTAGTAGGTGATAGTAGGGTATCCATAATTGTGTGTCACTGTGAGCACGCCCTTAGCCTGATGCGTATGCGCTTGGTTCTGTTGAGCGAGATAACTTAATAGGGATCGTCTCGAGTGCAAGGAGTACTCACCGCTGTCGCGTCAGGCAGGTCCGCGGCAACGTTAGGTGATAATGGCCAGTCGTTGCTCAGTGTGAATTCCACTTTGTTCACCTTACTTAGAGTTTAGATTTGTCCGTAACTCTTTTAAAATAATTAAATAATTTTTGTAGCACGTCTATCTTGCACGGTCGCTCGCTGTAAATACTTGTATTAAGAGTCACCGCTCTTCCACATGTGGTAACTTAAGTAAGTATAATAAGGTAGGTATATTAAGCTTTACAAACATAATTAAAAAAAACAGAAATAGAAAATAAACAATATTAGAGTAAATTAAAAATTAAGCGTGTGTTTATATGAGTGTTTGTGTGCGTGCGTGCGTGCGTGCGTGCGTGCGTGCGTGCGTGCGTGCGTGTGTGTGTGTGTGTGTTTGTGTATGTGTGCATGTGCTAGTACATTTTACGGTTGTCTATAAGTTCGGTTTGTTTAACTATCACTAAAATATTACTAAGTAACATTCTGCATTACAATTTCTATGTCAGCATAGCTTTTTGACTTAAGCCATTTCGTTACTCTCGTTTTACACTCGTGTAAGGTGGTGGGGTAAATATCCGTATATTTATTTATTATATTGTAAAGTCTGGCCGACTGTGACAGATATTGCCTACGTGCATATACACTGCGCATGGGCGGGATGGGAACAACTTTAATTTTCTTTCGTCGTCTGGTTGTTGTATCGGGTGTAAAAATCGTAGTTTTATGTTTTTTTATATGATGTTTAATATATATAGTTTTCGCACAGATAGGAGGTCGCAAGTCCTGTATAGTTTACTCGTTGAAAATCTAAATGGCTTAAAGTACATAACTTTGAGCAATGACCTTTGTGCTCGTTCAAGCTCCAGAAATTTGGTTTTTGTAGCGCCACCCCATATGGGTATACAGTATGCGAGAAATGACTGTGCGAGTGAAATGTATATTTGGTTTAGAAGATTTTTTGTGGCTACGTGACGTAAATTTTTAAAAATCCAAATGAGTTTGCGAATTCTACTCATAAAAAGTTATATGTGAGTGTGCCACGTTAAGCGCTGGTCCACCATAACATCCAAGTATTTTGTGCTCTCCACTTTATTGATTGTTGAGCAGGAGCAGTTAGTGAGTGATGAGTTAAGGCATGTGTGAATCCTGATTGAGAAGTTAATGTCCGGCTGTGTCCGTTTGTAGTTAGTGAAACAGATATAGTTGGTCTTACTAATATTTAGGGTAAGTAGATTTTGTTGTAGCCATCTTGTAATCTTTGTAAGCCCTCGTTCAGTAGATGAGCGCACATCATCCCAAGTATCCCCTGTGAACACAATCGCAGTATCGTCAGCATATGTGAAAATAGTATGTCATGATTTTGTAAAATAGAGGGTAGATAATTGTACAAAATGAGGGTAAGCACGTTATTCTTGGGTGGGGAAACGAGATCAAAAAGCCGATGCCTGGACAGAGGCGGTTGATTCGTTAACGAGCGCTTGTAATAAGCAGAGATCCAGCTTAGTATGTTATTAAGTATAGTTTGTCATAGTTATTTCGGTATGTTTGTCGTAGAACGATATCATTGGGTGTGAACCCTGTAACTTTTATATGTATATTGAGGAAATAAAGTGACTACTCATCGTATGGTTGTGGAGTATCTTTTCAAATCAGAAGTGAGCATTATCCACGAATGCCCACAGCAAAGGCATGTAAGTACAAATTGTATCCTTAAACCATTCAGACTATATTTTTGGTACTTAATATCACAACGATTTCACAATCGTTGCCATAAGTTGAGACCGTTTAATCACGATTTTTATATGTTAAATTTGAAAAATATGTGATGTAACTGTACTGAATTCTAGAAATTTTGTTGATCTGGTAAACAAAGAAGACGATAGTTTTATGTTACGATTATACTTACGTATACTCGTAGACAATAAACGCTGATGATTAACGTTGAATTTTAAGAAATGGCGTACTCATTCCATGTTTTAATCGTCCATTTTTTAAGCTTTGTACTTACTACTTTGTATACATAGATTCGAATTACAGTACTTACGTTACGGTACATCAGGTACATGCTTAGTGAAATGATTCTTAGATGAAATACTATTGTGTCGTTACGTTCGCCGCACATTTTCATTCGGTAGAATATATTTCATTAGACTATGGATATTCATAGTCTAGTAACAGATCATCAAGTGTATTCAGTGACAAATAAGTGAAAAATGAGTACGCAAACCGAGTATAATAACCAAGCTAGCTTTCATACGTTTTATTGAGTTACGTAACTGAGCGATAAAGCGAGAATGTCGGGATATAGTTATCATTTCCTTGAGTTGGAGGTCAGTTGTTTATTAGTCCTTTCTTTCTTTACTGTGCTACAGGGACCCCTTGTTGGCGAATCCGTTTTAAAGCAATGACTGTAATTTGCTAAAAAATAGTCATGTTTATTGCATCTCTGTCAAGGTTTTGGATGACAACTTTTTTGTTGTGGTCAGTTTCGTTATTGGGATCTAGGGCGTTGGTAGTATAGGTACCTATATGTTTCTGGACTCGGTCTTTTACCAAGATTTCGATTTATCTGTAGACTTTGGAACCGTGTCCATGTCTGTAACTAAAAATCACTGTAAAGGTTCATCAGTATCATCATCATAATCCTCCTGGCCGATTTCGACCTCGGTGACTAGAAAGAAGAGCCTGGCTAGTGAGAGCGTCGGTCACGAGCTCTCAGGTGACTGAGATATCCTATCTTCGCAGTTAATGTGCGAGCACTCTCCCCAGAAATCGACACCCCTTCGACATAATTATAGTGAATGGCCGCAGGTGGTCGGGCCTTCAAATCCTCACGCTTAGCGTCAAGTTCACTTCGTCTTTATATATGCCTCCATTTTAACCGATCTTGAGCCAAAAACTCCCAGCACGATGGTTCAACATCACGTCTCCGCGTGTGGCGCTACAGCACATCGTTATAATGCCGGAGTTGGCCGCCCTGTTTTTATCTTGCCATCTTGCAGTTCAGAATAAAAGATGTGATCAGCTATTCTGTCTTCAGATATTTGGTAGATGTGACCACACCATCGTAGCTGCCTACGCATTAGATAGGCTTCAATACCGTCGACATTAGCACGGCGTAGAATTTCCGAATTCCTGACACGATCTGACCAGGAAATGTTCATAATGTCACGCAGGCATTTGATATAAAATCTATCCAATACGCGGATGTGCTTGCGGTAGAGACACCAAGTCCAGGTTTCGAAGGCATACAAGAGATTAGGATTATTAGATGTATATGTTAATAAAGTAATAACAGACAGAGCAATGAATAAAAGGAATAAATATTTTTATCTTATTATCTTACACAAATCGACCTAGTCCCAAACCAAGCAAAGCTTATACCACGGGTGACGATATACATACTCAATAATACTCATATAAATAAAATAAAAACATACAAAACAATTTTTCGGGTTCATGATACAATTAAATGTCCTGACCGGGACTCGAAACAGGGACCAGCTTTTAGGCAGGGTCACTACATACTAGGCTATTAATAGTGGTCGTCCAATGCATAATGTAGGTGCCCCTACATGCGGTACAACGACTAATGAAGGCATAAGTCGATAGCACAGTCGTTTAACTGAATGCGGTATAACGACCAGTGAAATAAGGCTGGTCTTTAGTGCCCGCATCAGGGATACGAGAGAGATTTCCGAAATACGTGCCATAGCTCCCCAATGCGGGGAGCCGGGCCCTCTTGATCAATAAAAATGTCTGAAAATGCATCATGATGTATATCGATCAATTCAAAAACCGATAAAAAAGGATCTTTCCTTCACCCCGTATGCGGGTTATATCAACCAATGAAATTGCGCCTGTATATAGATAGTGTTTGCAAGAGTACCCAGAAGAGTAAAAAGGGGTTGAGAGTCTTACTTGTTGTAAGTGTAGTTTAGTGTTACAGGAAGCTTGTTAAAACTGCTGAATATAATATTTTTTTCAACTAAATCATTAAGTTCACCTATTTTACAACAAACAAATTTAATAACAATCCGAACTAATTCAGTTTACTACATGAATAACTTAATCCAGTGTTATCAAGTATACAGGCCTATTTCGCTAACAAGACCTTGCTCACATCTACGCTTTTCGTAAACACAAGTGCATTTGCTGATAAGTCCAAATATTTGTACTTACTTTCTCTTGAATAATGGCCCTTCTATAAATATTACATTGTTACACAAATATTTCATGGTGCATTGATGAACTATTTCACAATACGACACTATAGCAGAAAAAAGTAAATGGATGTGTCCGTATTATTTCTCGATGTGCCAGTAGTCAGCAAAATATCTTGGTGTCAACGTGAAAAGCTACGTCTCATCTGGCCTGCGGACGGTCTTGCACAAAAGTGGCATCGCAATTCGACCAATGGCATAACGGCACAATGCTGCCATCTGGCCATTTTTTAACGTAAAACGATGGGTGTTTTATTCACGATAAACTTTTGTGTGTTCCGCGTCCAGTCCTTTACTTAGTTGCAAAACGTAGTATTTCGAGATACTGCGTTGTTTTAGAAAAGCAACGATATATTGGGATTTCTGCCACACGACGGCGGAGGCGAGCGAAGCGAGCTGTAGCCCAGAGGAGTGGGGCAGAACTCCCAATATATAACTACTACGGTGTTACCACAGTCAGTCACACAAGACCTTGTCAAATATTATGACATTAACCTAAGCTTCTATAACTGTGGAAACACAAGTGTATCATTTTTTTTTGGAGGGACCAATTACCAACAAATCTAGATTGCACCCACAAACTCGTCCAATTGGTAGAAGCCCTTTCATATCTCACTTTATGACATTCATAGCTATCTTTCATGCTGTCGCATACATCCCTCTCATACCAATCATTCTTTTACCCCAATAACCCTAAAGTTATTCCATCCACTCGGCTTGGACCAATTAATCGAACCTGTCTAGTACAATCACAATAAAATTATTGTTTTTCCCAAGTCACATACTCGACATGTACTCTATTAATTATAAAATATAGTGTCAAACACTAGAAAATTAAAAATAATAATATAACAAAATGAGATATTTAGTAATCAATCACATTTAAATTGCGAAAAACTTGACGTTACCGTCATGACTTTCAGGTTACTCAAATTCATTAGGAACACAGTAAACCAACCTGGCCTTCAGCGATTTGTACCCTATCCATCTAATATTAAAGACAGCAAATCAAACCACTATGTCCCTCCCCAAACTAAACTGTAAAATGTTTAAACTATACATTCTTACCACGCCTTTGTAACAACTAAGCATCATCCTACTCTATCTACGTCTTCAACTAAAATAATTGTAATCCCTACAGTTATCAAGAGAATAATACCGCTGGTAACACTGCTACCCACCTCAAGTATTTTTAACCCCACTTTGTTGTTCTTTAGTTTAATATCTAAGAACGAGATGTCAACATTGACAACAATAATACAATTATTGGAATAATATTTAACATATTGTTACGAACCATAAAAAAACATTAATGCCAAAAGCTCAAGTATACAATTTGAGTAAAATACAAGATACACACTTAAACTAGTGTTATCACTAAGATCATTTAGGATATCCACATCTCTTGGCTGTTAACTCGGCGAACCTGTAATGAGTAATTATAAAAAGCTGTCTTGTAACCTTTTTGGATACCTAAATCGAAATACATCTCGAGCCAGTCGAGATCGAGCTATCATTACAGAACCAAGAGCCAAATAGATGTCCTCCTACCAGTGGAATCTAACCTTATCCTACATTCCATCATCAAAATACAGTAATCGATCCAAAATCCGACATTCAGCAAAGCCTGAAAATTCACTCCATTTCTCCTGTAAACTCTGCCAGACACGACCCCCTACAAAATAAGAACTGCCATTTCTCGAATAGCACCTCCAAACAACAAAACATATCTCCTATACCGACTCCTAGCCCCCCCGTAGGCAAAACTCACGCAACCCTCCCATTACTACAAGTCAGGCCCTATCTTTTTGGATACTTGAGATATTCCTTCTAACTTTAAACTATTCAATCGTCCATATGTAATCATTGAACAATAAACATTTATAATCTCCCATATTCGTCTCCCAAATCCATAGTCCATACTGATTAAATCCTAAATGATAAAGGTCTGCAAATACACAAAACGTTATTATTTCCCGTTGGGCTGGCCCATAATAATTATCTTGGTAGCTTAAGATATAAAACTTTAAAATTCTGTAATCTCCTCAATAACATAAATCAAAATAAATAAATGTTTCAAAGCTATAGATCTCTGGAAACTGTGACAGAGGTATACAATTTCTGTATGAAAACATGACACCATTAAATAATAAAAACCACATATATGATACTCTATCTTGAAACCCCAAAATCAACCTGAATCTAATATATTTATTTATTAGCTAATTAGCCAAAACAACCAAATCCGCCATCTCACTTAGATCACCAATATTATCCTGAAATTCAAATTCTATGACATAAATTTAGCCACTGCCGCAACGATGAATTCACCTTTTTAAGGAGAGACGAACTTAAAAGGTAAAGAACCCAAATACAGCAGACTCGCAGACTTAGCCATCGTCTTCTAATCGACTTAGTGAAGTATGTTCTTAGACGACAAACGAACCACCCTTACTACGTCTATAAAATTAACTACGTCAACATTACAAATCTCTGCCGATGCCAACTTGTTTTACAACTTGTTCCGAGTATAATCAGTAGTTGGTTATTTACTGTTTCTGCGGCACGTAAAGCACGCCATTTTTTTTTCCAGTTTTTTATGTCCCTCTTAACAAATTCTCTGCGGCAGTTTTTGCGTGCGTGTTTTTTCTTATGAGCGAGCATGTGATAGTCGACCGCCCGCTGCTTGTGTTGATGATGGGTTGGAGATATGTCCACATGTCCCACTGTTGTTTTTTTGGATATGATTGCTTTTTTGATATGGTATACGCGTTTCCTTAAATCGATTTATTTTATTAAGGGCAACGTCTGTTTTTTTGTGCTCTTCCCACGCAAGCGTAATAATATTCTGCGGATGGCAATATATTACGAAATTTATATTGTCATTCATTAGATAGACGATCGTGAGAATTAAAAAATATATTTGTAGAAACCATAACATAGCATTGGTTATTACAAAATTGTCACGGGTTTTGTATTTTATTGGGGATTAAAGCAAATAATAAATTTGAAGCTATTCACGTTCACATGTCTCTGTTCCATTTCTTTAGATAGTACAGTAAAAAATAATAGATTTAACGTGTTGAATCATGAAACGAACAGGTGTGTTTTTTAACTAGGCAACAGATTCATTATCTTTTTTGCGGCATGTGTGTGTACGTGTGCAGCATATTTGAAGAACGATAAAGTATCGTTGATTATTATCAAAATGCCACGGTTTTTGTATTCAATTGGGTATTAATGTAAAATATATTTATATCTGCGCACGTTCACATACCTTCGTTCCATTTCTTTGGATAGTACAGCAAACAAAACAAACAGCAAAAAAAAATAGGTTGAACCTGTCGTAACATGAAACAAACAGGTGTGTTTTTTAACTAGGCAATAGATTGCCTTGTCTGCGGCATGTGTGTGTTTGTGTGCATTATATTCGAAAACCGATAAAGTATCATTGTTTATTACGACATGTCATGCTTTTCGTATTTTATTGGCCATTAAAAAACCTAAAGAACATTAAAGCTAAGCAGGTTGATGCACGTTCCACAGTATTCCAGTAAAAATCCTGTTAGAACCTGTCGGGTGATGCAACGAACAGGTGTCTGTTTTATTAATAGATTTTTTGTCTTATCCACCACATGTGTGCGTGTGTGCGTGTTGCTCAATAAAAGCAGATCCCAAGTCGATGGAACCAGCATTCGTTCAGATTAGTTGGTCTGAAAAACCGTGTCTGTCAAGTGGTAAAAGTGTATTAAAGAACAGTGCGAGTAGTTATCCTTAGATTTTTTTTGAACTGTGTGTCTACGTCTTACTACCGCTGAAAATGGAGGTAAGCACGACATTAACTGACTATGCATAAATAACCATTATCTGTTTCCATTTGCATCACGCATTTAACATATTGTTTTGATTGTTTTAGACATCAAACGCGAATTCTCTTGAGTACACCATGAAGAATTATTATTACGGTAATTTGAGTGACGATGAAGCCCAAGTTAAACCGCTTAAAATTCAAGCCCAGAAACGAACCAACAACATCGATGTATTTTTCGATAAGTCTAAAAAGAAACAGACTACAGAATATTCATCTACTGTCGCCCAGTCAACAAATGGCGGTACCAACTATATATCTTCTCGCTCGAAACTCCACTAATCCGACGACCCATTCTCCTTCTAATTTAATTGTCTTTGGAAGTTTGGTTAGAAAGTTTGCTGTTGTATTTTCGGGGTAGTATTGTATTGAACTGTTACTCAGCAGAGTTAAATAAAAACTATCATCACTCATGTTTCTTCTAAACTAGATGCAGATATCCAACTATTAAATTTATTCGGATAACCTCTCCACTTCACAAACACCTCCTTTCTGTTACCAACGCGTCTAGAACTTAATATTTTATCTATTTTATATATCATGGTGGGGTTATAAGTAACTTTCTGTAACTCTTTATAATAGAAAGTGCCTGTGATTGGTTCATCTTGTAAGTCTTTTAAGGTGTAAACAAGATGAGGTGATCTATTAATAACTGAGTCGATTACAAAGATTTCATCGCTCCAATTGGTCTCATAACCTTTTTGAAATATGTGTTTATATTTTGTTATTCTGACATGATCACCAACATTTAACATTGTATTACTATTTTTTTTGAATCCGTTGCTTGGTGTTTCATATAAGTTAGTCCAAACCGTCATAATATTGTTAAAATTAACATCTATAGGACACATTTTAATACTTGAATGGTAAGTGTGATTATATGAATAAAGGAGGTCTTGCAATATATCGATATATTTATATGTATTTTTATGTGTAAAATAACGCAACATTTTCATTTTTAATGTTCTTTGAAAGCGTTCTACAATACTAGCCTTAATATCAGGATTGTTAGTTGTATAGTAGTTTATATTTTTACTTTTAAAATAATGTCTTACCTCTTTAGAAACAAATTCAGTGCCTTTATCAGATTGAATATGACGTGGAGTTGCTCTAGCCTCAATAAATATATCTTCAAAGCATTGCTTAACTGTTTCTGAATCTTTCTTTTTCATTGGTCTAGCAAAAGCATACTTACTAAAGACGTCAATTACGCATAATATGTATTTAAAACTCTCATTATATTTACTATATGTACGCATATCACTTAAATCTACTTGCCAAAGTTCATTATAGTTAGATAGAATGTACTTATTTCGTATAAAACGTCTTTGAACTGGTTTATGTAAAGTATAAGTTTCCTGAGACTGTAACCACTTTTTTACTTCATCTTTGTTCATTCGGCCATGCATTGCTTTAGCTAACTTATCAATACTACTGTAGCCAGCTGGATTAGAAACATCATAGTAAATCCTATTGATATCTAATAAGGGGTCCATCTTTCCCAATCTATTTTCTTTTTGGTTGAATCAGGAGTTTTATATGAAATTGGCGTTGATTGTCCTCTTGATTGAATCGACGTCGATCTGGTGTTTTTATAAATTGGAAATTCCTGGACCTCTGTCTGAAGACCATTTATATATTCCAGATTAGTCGGGTTACCTATACAAGAAGTAGGAACTTCAATATCTTTTAAAACTGAAGCAAATTCTTTCCAGCCGTTAGGTTTGGGGCGTTTGAGAGGTCTTAGAGTGTCACTTATCAAATCAGTTATATTAGTTTCTGGGATAACTTGATTGTTCACTACGATTTCCCCTCCTTCCTTCCACCAAATCATCGGCTTATGTTTTAAAATATTATCGATCAAAGACTGTCCTTTTCTTATGTAACTTTTCGGAATTTTTTTAATGATGTGAGATGGAGTAAACTTCTCAGGGTAGTTATGTTTTGAAGGAGTACTAGTAGCGTCTCTTTCGTATGGTTTTGGGTTAGGTAATGTAACATTATCTTCAGTTTCTTCCTTTTTAACCATCGATTTCTCATGTTCTTCATGGGCATTATTTATACCATCAATCATTATTGGAAGCTTCAACGGTTTTCGATCTGTTTCAGTAATATGCAAAAAACGTTGTAATGCTTGAGAATATAACGCCCATTTTTCACGATCTTCTATTTTACTTTTCAGTATTTTTTGCATCTCCTCGTCTAAGCGAGATAAGGAGTTTAATGGCGCATTGTCAATGTGTTTGAGCTTCTCAATAAAATCTGGTTCTACTAAAAGCATTTTCTTCGTGTTCTCCATTTCAATTATGTTAACGAGCTTAATAAACTACTTAAAACAGCCCCCAGTATAATTGGTAAAAACGCACCACCCTTTTGCACTATAATAGTCTTCCTTAACTTTTGTTTTCCTTTCGAAACTAATTTGCGTAATATATTCTTATGTTTATTTAACTTGTTTTTTTCTAAATTGTCTAATGGAACTTTTCCCTTTAAAACGTTGTAAATGCACTCACAAATTATATTTATTTCATCTTCATCACATGCTTTAAGTAAAGCTTGGCGATATTTTGGTTTAAGCGTATGCAAAGCTTTAAGTAAATGTTGATATGTGGCTACTCTGTCAGGCATCATTTAGAACTGACGGAAACAGAATGACTACTGGCATATTTAAACCCTTTTTTGGGAATATATATAATACAACATTTATCAAATGGGAATATCTTACTTTTAAAACGACACATATCATCAGTGATTTGTTTTAAGTCAATCATCAGGTACCCATGTGCTGGCATAGTAGCATCTTTATACGCTTCATCAACAAATTTTGTATTTTCTGGATAAACTTGTCGGGACAAGTGGCGTATTTGAGTTTTGTCTCTGGGATTTTTAAAATAAACAATGTAGGTTGTGTTCAATGATATGTCGCGTTGTCCTCTTCCTTGATGAAATAAATTTTGAGTTATATAAAAAACGCTTAAATTTCTGTGATGACTACCTTTAGTAAAAATATCAACAATACGTCCATCTGACTCTCTCATTAAATCATCGATTATAAGTAGTTTGGGTTGCTTTCCATCAAACATACTTAAATCGGGAATACCTTGAACATAATCGATACCATAGAGATTATAAAGTGGTTGCATTTCATCATAGCACCATAGTACTTGGCTAAATTCAATATTACACATTTGTCCAACATTTTTTAAAAAATTCGTGACAAAATTTGATTTTCCACAATCACTTGGACCAGCAATAATAGCCGTAAACGGGTGAATGAAATGGTACATAGCAAAAAACTGTCTTTCCTCTCTAAACGCTGTCTAGAAACTAAAACATAATTTATGAGGTTATTGATTTATATTTTAAGTACACACACACACACACACACACAGACACACATAGGTAAACAAGCAAAAAAAAAAACAATGTGTTTTCTTAACGATATATTTATATAATACATAATAAAATGCTAAATTACTTATAAATACAAGAACATTTGAAAATTTATTTAGAACACTCCCCACCGCATGCAACGAACAAGGCAAATTTACAATTTTTATTTTATTTCTTATGTTCTAAGCAGCTACAACATCAACTCAAAAATATTTGTATAAACATAATTATTGATACTTTAATTTATAATGACCCCAAGCTAACGTGTCAAACGAGTCGTTACATAGATATCTTTTTGTGTCATAATATGACAAAGAGATTTTATTTATTTTCTGTGTAAAAATTACATGTTTAATTGAGCGAAATCGACACATTTCCGAAAATATTTTTTTTTTCTCCTTTAGACAACGTTTATAATCCTGAATCTGAAACTTCTTAGTCACACATTTATTTATACCTTTGGCCCTAGCTACTATACAGTCCTCCACATTTAAAGCGTACATTTTAGATCTCAAACCTACAAATTCTTTTAAAATTTTACCTTTATTTTCGTCTTTAAAATATCCTAACTTTTTTTTATTTATACATGGAAAATCGTAAATGTTATTGGATGCATAGTCAGATGTATCAAAATGTTTTTTTAAGTCATTTTTTATGTCATAGTAGAAATCGTCCGTAAAAATTTGATATATGAAACTATCTGTATCCGTATATAGTAATTTAAGCTTATTTTCAAATTTTGGTTGCATGTACCCATAATGAAATTGGTACATTAAAGTTTTAGATAAATCTAATATGCAGAAGCCCAAGTAAATAGGTTTGTTGTAAATAAGTTTAGTTTTTTTTAATTGAACTGCAGCTAAAGTATCTGAAAATATTGAGATACTGTGGAATTCAGGCCGAGCTATGTAACTTTCAATTCCTTTGATCTTGCCATGATTTTCCCAATGAGTCAATAATTTAACATCGACCCTTTTCTCAATATTTTCCATAGTTTTTCCAAAAACTGCATTGTTCATAAGTTTATAAAAGTCTTTTTCGAACTCGGATTTTGCAGCTATTCTTAGCGTGGTATTTAAATCGATATACTTTTTGAGCCAGTTAGTTTGTTTAAATTTTAGGATCCTATGAACTTTAGTTAACTTTAATCCATTTTGTAAACATTGTTTAAGATTTCTATAATGTATAATATATTTCTGTTTATTTTTTAAATTTGGAACTAATTTTTTTTGTTTACTCTCATCAATTATGTGCTCAGCACAAAATGGTAGGTCTGAATGAGAGTCATGTAAGGAGTCAGGGTAATCCAGATCTACTTCTAAGATGTATCCATTATCAGCATCATTAGGAATTTCAAAATCCGTAGCAGGATCAACCCATTCAAATTCACCTACAGGGAGATATTGCGACATCGCCCAACCATACAAGTTATTTACGTCGAGGTAAATGAGATAAGATGAAGGTTCGTCTGGATTAAATTCTGCCATGTAGTAATTATTTGATTTCGCATATCGGTTGCTACATTGCGAAATACCGCCTCGCAGTCCTTTTTTAATAAATGAAACTTTATCAAAGTCTGTTAAAAGTTCAAGCTGAATCCCTGTCATTTTAAGCATAGCATCCCAACTTAGACCAGGTGCTGTAAAATAATGAGCTGGATCTAAGTTATATGTTTCAAGACACACGCTACGAAAATTCTCAAAGACATCTGTTAGCAAAAGTACATCCGTTTTTAAATACAAGTTGGAATAATCCAACATTGTTTTACAATTGAAATGACCCCAAACGTTTTGTGCATGTTGATAATCCTCAATTGTTATACTGCTATCGGTTAAGGAACTGTAGAATTCAGTTATTTGAGGCAATGATGTTACTTCCAGAGATTTATTCGATTTCATGAATTCATATGGAAACACCCCCTTTCGCTTCAAAAGTTCAAAATCTCCATCTCTAGGGTATTGCTTTCTTAACTCATGAAACTGATGGTCTTGGAGATTTTTGGCTAAACTATCTAAACTACTCGACATGAATCTAAAGGAATCAACAAATCTCAGCGATAAACATTTCTTATCAAATTTTAGTTGTTTGGAAAAGGAAATATATTTTTCTTTATTTTGTGGGATAATATCGATTGGCCCTTCTCGGAAATTCAAAGCCTTGACAATAAAATGTGCATCATAATTACTTAAATTGTGAAAAAAAAACTGGTACATATGATGGAGGTATGAATTTATCATCACATGACTTATGTGCTACTCCTTGGAATTTCCCTGAAGTCCAATCGTAACCTAAAACTGCTTTGGGATTTTAACAAATCATCACAAATGATACACTTGATGTCACTACCATCTCCAATTTTATTAAGATCAGTCTGATTTAATGGGATTGGATGTTTCCGGTAATGAATGAATTTAATTAATTGTGCTAAATCGTTATAAAGATTATTCATAAACACTTTAGCGCAATCTGGGCCTGTATATGAACAAAACCGCGAAAGCTTATCATTAAATGAACATTTGATAAAATAACCAAAACTGTACATTTCATGTTGTTGAATACTATGTGTATAAGATTTCGATGTATCTGGATCACAAGATGATATCGGATTTAAAAATGCTTCGAAATCTGCATACACTACAAACGGTAACTTAAGCTTTCGTTGGTATTTATCAAACACAATCATATGACTTGAAATGTCATCACCGAGCCAATTTTTTTTAGTTTTATCATGGTCAGGGAGTTCGACAACAACGTGGCCGCAATCATTTTTTTGATGATTTGTTAATTGTTCATTTGAATAGAATGCTAATAGACACCCATCACAGATGTGAAAGCTATAATTGGTTGTTGATATTTGCCGACTTACTAATCGAGATAAGTTTTTTATATAGCAGTAATGCGTCTGGCTACCTCTAGATATGAAAAGTAAATTTATGTGTGTTGGTTTACGGCATTTGGTAAAGTGGAGTGGACCGACTACTTCATGTGATTTAGATTTTGTATCATAGCTTAATCCAAAAACATTAATGCTTATTTCATTTAATTTTTCAACTCTATTAATATCTGTCAATTTTACTGGGAACGGTATATCTGAAAATTTTAATTTGTTTTGATGAGAAATATAGGACGATACTCTCTGTGAACTATCCTTAACTGGATACAATGCTGAAAGTATTGCCCATTTCAAACACGCATGATCATGGTTTTGCACGTTAATTATTGCCTTTTTTGCTTTAATATCATGTGGTAAATCAATATATGAAGAACCACGCAATGGATTAAATTTATTAATATTCATATCTAAGTATTTTATATGTTTCAGACTCCATCCACTGTCTTTTTTTTTCAAAAGTAGAAATTTTATTCGTCACTGAGTTTCTTAAGTGTTCTAAAAATGTTTCCCTGTCATCACCTTTGCAAATGGTCCAACTCAAAATATTAAAATCAAAAAAATTGTTGATTCCTTTAGTTTCTTGTATAAATTCTGCGTGTAATATAAAACTTACTTTGAAAATTGTTAGCTGATTAATGGTGTCATCTATTAGTTTATTAAGAGATGGTTTAACCCTCTCAAAAAAAAGTTCAGGTGTTTCAAATTCAGGATTATTTGTTTCCTGTATTGATGCTATTCTATAAGTTATTAACCTATTTCCAAACGCAGCTTCAATAAGTTCAACATTGGGATAGGAATGTTGAAATTTTAAACAGTTATTTTTATGGATATTACTTCTTAAATGTTGGGCGTAGTACCTTCTGGTAACGTTTCGTTTGCAGGTTTTGCACTCGACGATGTCACCAATATTAGATGATGGTTCAGCTCCGGTTCGAGAAGTTGATGGTTGTGGGGACGTAAGATCTTGTTGCGGTTCCATATCACCTGCTGGAGTGTGCGAATCACATGGTTGAAAGGCTTCTTCTGATGTTCGCTTTCTTTTGATTCCACGTGTTACTGATCTACAAATGAAACAAATAATTAGGTAAAATATATAAATAAAGCGGTTTTTTTTACAATTAGTAACGTAAAGCACCGTAATATACCTGATTTACTTGATTGACAAAGAGAACAATACGCTTCCATGGGGAATACACCATCTATCTCATCGTAATCCGAAATAAACGATTGAAAAACGGTTACGTGCCCACTGCAAGGGGTTATATATGGTTTAATATCGGGATCGCAAGCTAAATTTTGATCAAGTTTCCCACTTATAAACCACATTCTTAAATATTTATGGAAATTATTTAATAACACTGGCTTGCTAAACATTTTAATGTCCTCACTAGTAAGCACCATCATGATGGTGTGAAAAATATGATACATTTCGTTGAGAATTTTACTTATATCGGGATTCGCCTCCCCACTGCCAGTCAACATAAAAAAAATAATGAGTACTCACATATTTGGCAGCTGATTCTCGACTTCCGAACAATGTTCATAGAGTTCGTTATCGAAAAGGGACTTGTTAAGATCCGAGACATCTTCACAACGTTCATAAAGGTCTTCGTCGTAGATTGAGCTTTGGAGATCCATTTTGCAGCTTCGGGTGTTAAGGTAGATACGGTATGGTTTCTTTTGCGTTGTCTAACTATTATAGCACCAGAAATCATTTGTTCGTTGGTGGGGAGAGAGTTTTTTGTGGGCGGAGTAAGAAATAATTTGTGGCTTAGCGTCTATGAAATACTTTTTACAGTCATTTTTTGTTGCAATATGTTTCGTAATATTGTAGACCAATTCTTTTGTGTTAGAATAATAGTCATCGTCTTCTGTCTGCGTGTAGTATTTGATTCTAGTATCCGCGAATTTCCAGTGCTGATCGTTTGGGATACCACGCAACTTTTTTATATCGTAAACATCAATTTTAACGAGATGAGTGATCTTTGTAACATCACCTGCGCGAGAAGATATATAGTTGGTACCGCCATTTGTTGACTGGGCGACAGTAGATGAATATTCTGTAGTCTGTTTCTTTTTAGACTTATCGAAAAATACATCGATGTTGTTGGTTCGTTTCTGGGCTTGAATTTTAAGCGGTTTAACTTGGGCTTCATCGTCACTCAAATTACCGTAATAATAATTCTTCATGGTGTACTCAAGAGAATTCGCGTTTGATGTCTAAAACAATCAAAACAATATGTTAAATGCGTGATGCAAATGGAAACAGATAATGGTTATTTATGCATAGTCAGTTAATGTCGTGCTTACCTCCATTTTCAGCGGTAGTAAGACGTAGACACACAGTTCAAAAAAAATCTAAGGATAACTACTCGCACTGTTCTTTAATACACTTTTACCACTTGACAGACACGGTTTTTCAGACCAACTAATCTGAACGAATGCTGGTTCTATCGACTTGGGATCTGCTTTTATTGAGCAACACGCACACACGTGGATAAGACAAAAAATCTATTAATAAAACAGACACCTGTTCGTTGCATCACCCGACAGGTTCTAACAGGATTTTTACTGGAATACTGTGGAACGTGCATCAACCTGCTTAGCTTTAATGTTCTTTAGGTTTTTTAATGGCCAATAAAATACGAAAAGCATGACATGTCGTAATAAACAATGATACTTTATCGGTTTTCGAATATAATGCACACAAACACACACATGCCGCAGACAAGGCAATCTATTGCCTAGTTAAAAAACACACCTGTTTGTTTCATGTTACGACAGGTTCAACCTATTTTTTTTTGCTGTTTGTTTTGTTTGCTGTACTATCCAAAGAAATGGAACGAAGGTATGTGAACGTGCGCAGATATAAATATATTTTACATTAATACCCAATTGAATACAAAAACCGTGGCATTTTGATAATAATCAACGATACTTTATCGTTCTTCAAATATGCTGCACACGTACACACACATGCCGCAAAAAAGATAATGAATCTGTTGCCTAGTTAAAAAACACACCTGTTCGTTTCATGATTCAACACGTTAAATCTATTATTTTTTACTGTACTATCTAAAGAAATGGAACAGAGACATGTGAACGTGAATAGCTTCAAATTTATTATTTGCTTTAATCCCCAATAAAATACAAAACCCGTGACAATTTTGTAATAACCAATGCTATGTTATGGTTTCTACAAATATATTTTTTAATTCTCACGATCGTCTATCTAATGAATGACAATATAAATTTCGTAATATATTGCCATCCGCAGAATATTATTACGCTTGCGTGGGAAGAGCACAAAAAAACAGACGTTGCCCTTAATAAAATAAATCGATTTAAGGAAACGCGTATACCATATCAAAAAAGCAATCATATCCAAAAAAACAACAGTGGGACATGTGGACATATCTCCAACCCATCATCAACACAAGCAGCGGGCGGTCGACTATCACATGCTCGCTCATAAGAAAAAACACGCACGCAAAAACTGCCGCAGAGAATTTGTTAAGAGGGACATAAAAAACTGGAAAAAAAAATTGCGTGCTATACGTGCCGCAGAAACAGTAAATAACCAACTACTATAATCGGACCCCCGAGTTCACAATAACCAAACATAACTAGAATTCACCTACTTGCTCAACTGCAACATAATGACTTCGAATTTCCCGTGGTAAACTGCCTAAGTATCATATAAATGCAGCGTAGGTATACATATACTACCATCGTTGCTAAAGTTATGCTCCGAAAATAAAAATTATTCAAAATATTCCAAACACTGACAGTGTCTAAGCTATTACCTACCTAGTGAGCCTGAGTTATGTACCAATAGAATTATTTAAAAACACCACGTTATCTAGACAACTACCATTGCTACCACTAATATAATTTGAACTGAACTGAATTATACTGCAAGGAATTGAATAATATAAAATATATAATAAAATAGCATGGGCCCCACTGCGAAACGATCGAATGAACAAAATAGTAACTAGAACTACTAGAAGATAAAGAGAGAGGGAGAACATGTGTGTGGCGATTGAGTCAGGGTAAGATACTTACGATGCAAACGGTTAATAGATACATATAAAATCCGAGTCGCGTTTTAACTGCTGCTATGACTTCTTTTATTGATGCCTATACTATAAGGTATATACTACAATCGACTCTTCGTAAATTAAGTCTAGTTTCAAATGCCAAGGTATCTACATACCTACTGTAACTGTAATAAAATATTTGACAATATCCTACCGTGAAAATAAACGAACAATTTACTATTTCAACTAGGATGACCATAATCGTGACCTAAGAATGCTATCCCCTTTTATTTCCTATTGTTTCATAGTACGAGTTTACGTATGTACAATCTTACTGCCTTACTACAATTACACACGAAAGGACTTGTCTGTACTGTAGCAACTACGTATGACAGTGTTACTGATTTACTGCATGAAATATAACGATTTCATTTAGATACGGAGTAAAAATTGACAGCTAACCTAATCACTAAGATTGGACCTTCTGTACCGTGGTACTGCTGCTTATAATGTCGTGTACCCTTATTAAGTATACCTATATACGAGATCCCCCAAACATAATTATTAAATAAAAGACTATACGAACGTTGGACCTAACAAAAAGGGTCGTAAACCTTCCAAGAAGTTCAACCTTTATCACGCTGCCCCCCGATATTTGAACTAAAACCCCACTATACCATAGTTGAATCCTATTATTCAAGTAATTGAACTATATATAGCAAAACATACAATTAAACTAAATACTCAGATTTCAAAGAGAGTATCAATATGATACAAAACGAACTTAGTAAATTATATTAGTACATTACTTAACAAGGGCGGTAAAACAAAGAATGTCTCAGATCGCAGGTATTTGATGCCCGAGCCGAAGGCAAGGGCGATAAATATGCGATGTGAGGCTTTCTTTATTACCGCCCGTGTTAAGTACAAAGTTTTATGTCACCCCCTGGCCAGGAAGTGGGTTTTTTCGCGCGCGGAGCGTGCGATAACGGCCGCTTTATGGCCAGGTGTGACATAAAAAATGTAACGAATTTACTCTACGGCCCGCTTCTTCCCATTGCGTATAACGACGCGACTATAAGAAATAGAATAGACCTACTAATTATATCGGTACTGAGTTTGATCCTCTAAACTATTATTACATCTAAAAAACTTGCCATGATCGTTAGTCCAGTCATTGTTTCGTTATGGTGACTTTGGTCGATTGAATTATTTTATAGCAATTTCCTAACAAACTAACACTGCACTCTGTACTCAGCCTAACGCTTATAGTAATACAACCTACATATACTAAACCCGCGAGTTCTCAAGTGGCGACCACGTACCGGACGACGCAGCGTCGGAAGGCCTCTACTCGGTGGGCTGATGATCTGGTTAAGGTCGCGGGGATCCGCTGGATGTGGGCGGCCCTAGCTGTGGACGTCTTTCGGCTGACTATGTTGCTGATGATGATACTAAACCATGTACCGAATTCACTGGAAATGAATAAAACAATATTCTGTATCATATGTAACTAAACCAAATATTTAAACACTGATTCAACCTCCAGTTTTAACTGATACTTTAAGTGCTAAAATGTACTAAAACAGTAGAATCTTAAATCAACGTAAGTTCATATATACCCTACCTTAGCACTTATCTCATGTACCAAATTAAAGTCAATGTAAGCTTTAAATACCAAACATACTAACTTACACTTACATAACAACTCACTAACCTATACTCGAAACCTCGTAGAAACTAGATTGCTGGCTATTTGATACTAAATCTACATTATTTACACTTAAATATCTCACCACTATATCTTTTTATCTTATCACTCAAAAATCTGTCCAGCTATGCAAATACGGATTACGTGATTGTTAAACTAATGAACGAGGATATAGACTGAAAGACAGAGCATTCAAACCGTGTAACATCCTAACAGTGGAACTTTAATTTACGAAAACTAAACGAGTCAAAAGTACGTACTTACCTACCATCGGAACGTATATAATCGTCTAAAGCAAGTCACTCTACAAGAAATCACACTAATCACATAAACTGTACTTCAAACTGAATGAACTAAATCACAATTTTAGATACCGCTGGTTATTTCCTATGATTTACTACGTAACAATATCAACAATAATCGCTCAAACGACTACTTTGTCCTTAAACATTTTAGTAGGGTACCCGAATTATTCTACGCTTACGAGATCTGTATAGCTTACCCACTTATTGAGAACATAAACTACGCAACTAGCTACAGCCCAACCAAAATCGGATGACTACTTACATTGCTACATTAGTGAATATAATACAACTTCTTTACAAAACCGGATAACTTGATACTAAATTAGCCTGTTTCCGACTTATTCAACTAGCATAAGTATTAAAAATCGAAATGCTGGCAAAAACCGATAAATCTATTACCAATATCCTATATGACTCATTGTAAGAACTAATTTTAACGTAACCATACTACTTCAAACCAATGCGACTGCAATTTAGCTATTCTCATCTAACTACCTACTAATGAAACGGCACTCCGCTCTTTGTTGGTGTGACTCGAGGATATCGGAATAAAACCACTTTATGTAGAACAATACACTTCTATAGTCGTATTTTCGATTACACCATGAATTAAATTATAATCATACTACCCGCAAAGTAATAAAGGTTACACTAATAAATAAATCATTGCCCTTAGTGTTTCGTTTACAAGTATCTACGTCTACGTAATAAATTTCACTCTTAAAATTCATACAACAATGTATGCGCATGTGTTGAAAACTAAGAACATATAATGAAAATAACCGCAAATTAATTTCAGAGTTCCGAGTGAATGAATGAAATTTACCTAGTGCGTATTTGAAGCAGCGGTTCACAACCCGTGGTCCACGCATTAAACAAAGTTCGTTAGAAGATCATGCATGTGAAATATATTTGTGAGAGATGTTAATATACGTTACAGATGTTTATCACAAAGCTAATTATTTATATTAAGATCAATTGTTGCCTTAAGTTAATATACGAACTATCTCGTTTTACTCTTTCGCGAATAGGTACCTATGCCTATCGTAATCAATTCAGTCGTTTTCGAAAAACAAATTTTAAACAACAAAATATATGCAAATGTTTCTCATTAGCTACTATCGAGTAGCTTACGTGCACCTTAAGTGTCGCTTTTATCATTATATAAAAGCCACTTGCTAATAACAGCCGAATAAATCAAAAGGATTGTTTTTTTTTTATAGATATCTAGTCATTATAAGATTTAAGTGTTAAATGGCAAGATATATTGTCATGATTTTGTAAAATAGAGGGTAGATAATTGTACAAAATGAGGGTAAGCACGTTATTCTTGGGTGGGGAAACGAGATCAAAAAGCCGATGCCTGGACAGAGGCGGTTGATTCGTTAACGAGCACTTGTAATAGGTTACATATTAAAATACCTAAAATTGATATACCGTAAATTGATATGACGTAAGTGCCGTGGCTTCCCTATGAAGATTCGACCTTTTTTGATCCAAGGTATTAAATAGTGTTTTTAAAAGTGGACTGCTAGGTGTCGGGTACGGAACCCTTCGTTGTGCGTGATCCGACACGCACTTGGCCGGTTTTTGAAATAGGTAAGTAGTAGTGAAAAATATCAAAAATCAAGAATGTCAGTTGAATAATAATTTTATGGGAAAATTTTCGTTTCTGGCGCTTCGCCGGCCGCTACCGCGGCACGCTCGCTTCGCTCGCTCGGCTCGCGTGCTGTAGGGTTGCAGTTCTACCTAACCACTCCTCCTCGCTTCGCTCGTCGTCGTACCTACACCGACCTGCCTTAGAGTAGAATATGTAGAAGCGGAGAATAGAGGTAGAGATTGTCATAATATATTTTTTTATCTGTACCTGGGTCCCGCTGCGTAGAGGTATTAAACCGGGGCAATACCAATACCTGCGTGCGACGGAATGGTGGGTCCGTGGTGGACGTCTCGTTTGCGACACCTGCCCTCGCTGCACGGGTCACGGGCTGGCGGGTGCTGGAAGAAGTGGAGACCCTCTCCGACCATCAGTATATTCGGATGGGCATTTCCTCATCACAGGGGACTCCCATGCCTAATGGCAGAAGGCAGAGCAGATTCCCGAGGTGGTCCATAGCCCGGCTGGATCGCGCAATGGCAGATGAGGCTGCCATGGTGGAGGCATGGTGCGCTGCCCCTCCCGACACCTTAAGAGTTGAAGAGCGGGCTGTTCTCTTCCGAGCCTCACTCACTAACGTGTGTGATGCAGCCATGCCCCGGGTTAAACGACTGCCCACCAAAAAACAGGTATACTGGTGGTCTGAGGAGATCGCTGCTCTCCGTGTTACCTGTAACAGTGCGCGAAGAGATTACACCCGCTGCAGACGCCGCCGGCATACTGCGGAAGAGGAAGAGCATTTCTACAGTGCATTGAGGGTGGCAAAAGAAGCCCTGACAGTGGCCATCACCAAAATAAAAGACGAGGCTAAAGAGGAGTTCCTCGCAGCGCTAGACCGAGACCCATGGAGGCGCCCTTACAAACTAGTACGGGATAAAATGAAATCTGCTCCTCCCACTGACACGATGAACCAGGAACTCCTTGACAGGGTAGTTGAGGGCCTCTTCCCACCGGCATCTGATTTCAGCCCTCCTGCTATGGCCGCCCCCTCAGAAGAGCCGGACGGTCCTTTCACCGTTCCGCCCATCACGGACGATGAGATGTATCGGCTAGAATACCATCTACGAGCCTGCAAAAAGGCTCCGGGGCCAGACGGAGTGCCCGGGAAGGTCCTATTTCTGGCACTTAAACACCTTGGGAGTCGCCTCAAGGCGCTATTTGAGGAATGTTTGAAGGAGGGTCGTTTCCCTAGTGTATGGAAGGAGGGAAGGTTGTGCCTTCTTCGGAAAGATGGTCGCCCGTCGGACTCCCCGTCTGGGTACCGTCCCCTTGTATTGCTAGACGAGACTGGAAAAGCTTTCGAACGCATCCTAGTCTCCCGCATCAAACGGCACCTACAACTTACGGGCCCAAACTTGAGTGACCAGCAGTTCGGTTTCCGAGAGGGGCGGTCGACCGTGGATGCTATGAAGACGCTAAGAGAGTTTAGTGATAACGCAAAAAGAGAGGGGGAGGGGGTGGTCGCAGTGTCGCTGGACATAGCCAATGCGTTTGGTTCCCTGCTGTATGCGGTAATAAAGGAAGCACTCCGTTACCACAGAGTACCGTGCTACTTGAGGCGAGTCATTGAGCACTACCTCACTGACAGAGTAGTGCTTTATGAAGCTCCGAGGGGTGGCTGTTCGAGGAAAATGTTTTGCGGGGTTCCTCAGGGATCAGTACTGGGGCCCCTACTGTGGAACATAGGCTAAGACTGGGCAATAAGGGGTACCCAGCTTCCTCGCACGGTCACCATCTGCTATGCGGATGATACAATGGTGGCTGTGCGGGGTCGAGAACTTGAGGAGACCCTTAGTAGGGCGAGAGTTGTGACCAAGCTGACCATTGGCCGCATAAGGCTCCTAGGGCTTAAAGTGTCTCTCCCTAAAACGGAGGCGATTGTGTTTGGAGGGCGAGGCTGGCGCATTAATGCTGGCTTAATTATTAACGTCGCAGACGAAGCGGTCCAAGTCAAGCCCCATATCAAATATCTGGGTCTTATCCTTGACCGAAAGTGGGATTTTGCTGAGCACTTTAAAAGATTAGCTCCTCGAATCGTCGGCACTGCTTCGGCTCTGAGCCGTTTGCTGCCCAACGTTGGAGGGCCAAAGACCCCTTGTCGTCGCCTATACGCAAACGTCGTGCGCAGCATGGCGCTTTATGGGGCTCCGATTTGGCATGATCGCCTGTCGGCACAAAATAAGTCTCTCCTCAGGAGACCTCAGAGGGTGGTGGCCCTTCGCATCATCAAGGCCTACCGCACGGTCTCCTTCGCGGCGGCTTGCGCGCTTGCTGGGACGCCGCCGTGGGAACTAGAGGCGGAAATGCAAGCAGAAAGATACCATTTGCGAACAGAGGCCATCTTACACGGAGAGCGACTGGACCCTGAAGAAGCGGAAAGGGCGCGCCGTAGAGCTGCCGATAGGATGAGGGACCGCTGGAAGAATGACCTGGGGGACTCCCCCTATGGAGTCCGCACTATAGAGGCTCTCCTCCCGTCGTTCGACCAGTGGTTGGACCGGAAATTTGGGGTCCTAGAGTATAGGTTGACGCAAGTAGTGACCGGACATGGGTGCTTTGGTCACTACTTGCACAAAATAGGGAGGGAGCCAAGACCGGATTGCCATGAATGTGGCGACCCGGATGATACGGCCCAGCACAGTTTGGAGGTGTGCAGTCGCTGGGCCGTGGAACGATATAATCTGGCAAGAGCAGTCGGACTGGGAGGAGGGAATCTCTCGCTTCGAAGCGTCGCATCAGCCATGCTAAGGAGCGAGAGATCATGGAAACTAGTGGCCACTTTCTGCAAGACTGTCATTTCGCAAAAGGAGGCCTCGGAGCGGGAGCGCGAAAATAGTGCTGATGCGCATCCGCTACGGCGCAGACGGAGAGGGAGAAGGCGAGCACGGTTCGGTGCTGCCGTAATATAATCTCCTCAGGCCAGTGGGCTGGGAACCCACCTTTCACGGTCCTACACGCCGGGGGGGAGGGTCCTTGTGTTTCTGACCTTTCTCCTCCACTAGAGCGGGTGCCCTAGCGAAAGCTGGGCTGCCGGGGGTGTCATGGTAGAATGTAAGCGATCCCATGACATCCCCGTCAGCGGCAAAGCGGGAAACGCCGGTGTGGTTTTAGTGGGTATGCCCTCGAGTGAGTCCCACATAACCCCCATCAGGTTTCCCAGACCAGGGGGTATGAATAAAGCATTTCCACATCGTGAAAAAAAAAAAAAAAAAAAAAAGGTACGACGACGAGCGAAGCGAGGAGGAGTGGTTAGGTAGAACTGCAACCCTACAGCGCGCGAGCCGAGCGAGCAAAGCGAGCGTGCCGCGGCAGCGGCCGGCGAAGCGCCAGAAACGAACTTATAGTTTCGTCATGTCTGTCTGTCTGTCAGTCTGTATGTCCGTCCGTATGTCACAGCCGGTTTACTCGGATACTATAAGTACTACAATTATGAAATTTGGTAAGAAGATGTACCTATTCTATGAAATGCTATTTAAATGTGATGTGAAATAAGGAAAAAATATTTTAGGGGGGGCACCCCGTACATGTAACCGGGGGACGAAAAATTTATTTTCAATGCAAGTGGTTGTGTGGGGTATTTTTGGATAGGAAAATAATATGGATGTTACTCAGAAAGTTTCCATTTAAGTCAATCGTTGGTGAGATATTAGCTCCCAAAGTCGTACAAATTGTACAAAATGTGTCCCCGCCCCCCCTCTCTAATTTCCAAACTATGAAGATCAAAATTCTGAAAAAAATTGAGTTGGTGTACAATAATAAATACTTTCAACGAAAATTTGTTTGAACAAGATGGGATTAAGGGTTTTTGAGTTAGCACTGAAAAACTGTCTTGCCCAAACAAAGGGACGTAAGTGCCGTGACTTCCCTATGAAGATACGACCTTTTCTTGATTGTTTTGAAATGTGGACTAGTAGGTTGCGGTACGGAACCCTCGTTGTGCGTGATCCGACACGCACTTGGCCGGTTTTTTTAAATAATTTAACTTGTATATAATAACAGTAAACACTTAGCTAGGCTATAGTACTGTAGGTATTTCGACTGTAGGTGTTTCGACTGTAGGTATTACGACCGTAGGTTTAATGACATAGGTATTTTAAAAATAGGTATTTCGTACATAGGTATTTTGATAGTAGTTATTTCAAGTTTAGGTTAATCGTTCAATAGGTATTTCGTCCAATAGGTATTATGAAAATAGGTCAAATAAGTCATAGGTATTTTAAAAAATAGGTATTTCGTACATAGGTATTTTGAAAATAGGTATATCAATTTTAGGTATTTTAATATGTAACCCTTGTAATAGTTGTAATAAGCAGAGATCCAGCTTAATATGTTATTAAGTATAGTTTGTCATAGTTGTTTCGGTATGTTTGTCGTAGAACGATATCATTGGGTGTGAACCCTGTAACTTTTATATGTATATCGAGGAAATAAAGTGTCTACTCATCGTATGGTTGTGGAGTATCTTTTCAAATCAGAAGTGAGCATTATCCACGAATGCCCACAGCAAAGGCATGTAAGTACAAATTGTATCCTTAAACCATTCAGACTATATTTTTGGTACTTAATATCACAACGATTTCACAATCGTTGCCATAAGTTGAGACCGTTAATCACGATTTTTATATGTTACATTTGAAAAATATGTGATGTAACTGTACTGAATTCTAGAAATTTTGTTGATCTGGTAAACAAAGTAGACGATAGTTTTATGTTACGATTATACTTACGTATACTCGTAGACAATAAACGCTGATGATTAACGTTGAATTTTAAGAAATGGCGTACTCATTCCATATTTTAATCGTCCATTTTTTTAAGCTTTGTACCTATTCATAGATTCGAATTACAGTACTTACGTTACGGTACATCAGGTACATGCTTAGTGAAATGATTCTTAGATGAAATACTATTGTGTCGTTACGTTCGCCGCACATTTTCATTCGGTAGAATATATTTCATTAGACTATGGATATTCATAGTCTAGTAACAGATCATCAAGTGTATTCAGTGACAAATAAGTGAAAAATGAGTACGCAAACCGAGTATAATAACCAAGCTAGCTTTCATACGTTTTATTGAGTTACGTAACTGAACGATAAAGCGAGAATGTCGGGATATAGTTATCATTTGAATTACAGCCTAGTATTGATCTGGCCTCTAGTATAGAAACTCACTGAGGCCAACTTACATTGGTCGTAAAGGTCGCGACCGAGTCAGAGTTTTGTGAATTCATACATGAGTTTCACGTAAAATGGATATATGAATACTGACGCAACAGATTTTTAATTTTAAGGTTAACTTTTAACCAGAGTGTATAATTTTTGTAACAACAAATTGGAACTATGATGCTTTGTTGTATGTCGTCATCCCCACGTGAGGAGAAGACCACATTTCATAGAAAAGTTCACGTTCAAGTTTCATTTGTTAATAACCGTCCGGCTAATATATAAATACCTAATGGCGTATGCGTTTGTATGCTGATATTTCATGAATTGATAAAATTATATTTCCCTAATGCAGGGAAAAGGTAAAGAGGCCTACAGTGATTTTTGAATATTGTATAACAGACTCAAAGTAAAAAAAAAAAACCAGTAAATTAGGTTAATTGAGATGGACATACTATGGATCATACTTACAGGAATTATTTTTATAGAAGACATTCAATATCTTTTTATTAAACTGTAAACCAAGTGAGATTTTATTAAATCATTATGGCTAAGTATGCCAAGATGAATTCAGTGGAATAAGCACTTATTTATTTTGAATAATTGGTTTTGACTAAAATTGAAATGAATCCTACATTAATTATCATTAGGTATCAGTTGCTATCTAGTATGGAAACGGATAGATGGTAGTTTTATTTTTCTTATGGCATTTCGATTATAATGGATTGAGAAAAGTATTTACCTAAAGTCATATGGTTTTTTTTAGAACCACAAGTTATATTGAGTCCCAAATAATCATTTATCTCGACAAAGTGATTTTACTTATTCGAAATTCACAAGTTGATCCGTGCGCGCGCGGATTAAAAGACCGACAATATCATGTAAAAAATTATTTTGTGAAATTATGAATAAATTATCGAATTGAATTGATTATCCAGTTACCACTAGCGAGTGAGCATAGGATTTCTGGATTTCTTGATGGAGTAATAATGATTGTATTAATATGGATGGAGTAATAATAGGATGAATACTTAGTATGAGAACTATTTTTTTTTTGTTGACTTCAAACCATGAGTTTGAAATATACCCAGTGCACCTGATTGGTCCTTACACCCGTGTGTGCTGAACGGGCTAAGTGTGCCTGATTTAGTCACGTAATATGCCAACCATGTGTGTTGGGCAGGCTAAGTATGCCTGATTGTTTAACGCTCCTCCTTAGTATTAAGTTAACCGAAGTTACTCAAAGTCGTCAACAGATGGCGTTAGTAGTATGCATTTTAGCCTTTCAAAATTACTTCTAAAAATTATTTTGTTACATAAATAGAATCTAAAAAATATTGTAAAACACATGCTAATATAATTTCCGAGCCCCATTCATATTTTATAATCACTTTTTAGTTGCAACATTTGTCGCTAGATGTCTCTGTTCCGAGCGGCAAACTAACTAACGAGATTTTACCTTGATTTAATGGGAAGGCCCAAGCCTCGATGTTCGAGCAAGCCTCAGCTACTATAGCAACCTGTATACCTATACTTATAGTTTTAATATAGTGTTTTATAAGTACGAGTGGTATCATTTGGGATCCCCTGGGAGCTGAACATGGTCCTTCGAACCGGATACGGGATCTTGGAGTAAGCGGCAGGAACCGGAGCTGACGTCATCGCCGGTGGTGTGAGTGTGTGTGAAGCTAAACTGTGAGTACTTTCCTTGTTATACGTCAAGCTAGTGAGTGAATTTAGACTTTGAAGAAAAAGTAAATGACCTTGGAACTTAGCAAAATTAGTGAATCTTGGACTTGGAATAATTTAACTTCATCGACTTAGAATAATTCCCAAAAAGTTGGAACGACGGGGAATCCATGCCCGAAATTCGCCAGAGTTGAAAACACTTAGAAAAATTTCGATCGTTTTGGACTTAGAATAATTTCGGCGAAATTGGACTTAGCAAAATTTCAATCGTTTTGGACTTAGAATAATTTCGGCGAATTTGGACATAGAAAATTTTCGATCATCTGGGACTTAAAAATTTCGGACTTAACATTAATTCAACGTTTTGGACTAAGAGAATATTTTCTCTAATAGACACGATGGAAGACAATACGAAAATCCAGGAGAATTTGAACAAGCGGATGCAAAGGGCCAAAGACAATTTCAAAAAGTCTCCCAAAGAGCGCCTTCGGTCTACTGATTACATAAACACTCGTTTAGAGGCGTTGGAAGAATTATGGTCTCAATTCAATTTAACGCATACACAGATGGTACAAGATACCGATCGCAGGACTTTCGAAGAAAGTGATTATACAACAAATGAAGTCTATGAACAGACTGAAGAGTTGTATATCGAATACAAGTCTGAGTTGAAATCTGCTCTTACCAAATTGAATCCAAATGTTCCTAACACTGGCACTGCAAGTGCAGCTGTTAACCCTGAAAATGCGTCAAGCCATTCGAACATACGACTTCCGAAGATAAGTATTCCAACGTTCTCGGGAAATTACTCAGAGTGGACTACTTTTCGTGATTTATTCGTGTCCCTTATCCACAAAAATCAGTCCTTAGATGACGTCCAAAGGTTACATTACCTAAAAAGTCATTTGGTTGGAGAAGCTGAACAGCTCTTGCGACATGTCAATGTCACTCAAGAAAACTACAAAAAGAGCTGGGAACAACTAGAAAAACGATATGATAATAAAAAGTATCTTGCAAATCACACTCTGAAGAGATTGTTAAGTCAAAGAAATCTGACAAGCGAGTCCGCAAATGGGATTAAAGAATTACTGGATACGACGAACGAGTGCTTAAATGCGTTGAAGAACATAGGAATTAACATCAGCAGTTGGGACATTATCATTATTCATTTGATTTGTTTAAAGTTAGATAATGAAACAAGAAAGCAGTGGGAATTAAAAGCTAGCGACTCCTCTGATGAATTGCCCACTCTTTCTCAATTTAATAGTTTCTTGGAAACCCGATTTCGTGCATTGGAGTTCGTGGAACCTAAAGCGTTTAAGGGTTCTACCAGCTCTAATCACAAGAGTTCTAATGTTTCTGCAAATCCAAAGGTCCACCATGTTACTGCTTTATCATGCCCCTATTGCTCTGACAACCATCGCATAGCTAATTGTAAAGACTTCGCAAAGGTTGATACTGACACTCGTCGTAAGTTTGTCCAATCCAATCAATTATGCTTTAATTGCTTAGGCTCAAATCACTCAGTATTCGCCTGCCGCCAATCTTCAAGATGCCGTATATGTAAAAGAAAACACCACTCCTTGCTGCATCCTAAAGGTGCCACTTCAGCGACTGATTCTGTAGTTCCGAATAAATCAGTCACTCAGAGCGGGGCTGTACCTACAGCCTCGGCAGGTTCATCAGATCATGACGAGCCCACTATTACCGAGATAAAAAGCCATTTTTCGACCAGCCGTAGTCAAGTATTGTTAGCAACGGCTTTAGTTAAGGCGCAGTCGAAATCTGGAACAGGTATACTTCTCAGGTGCTTACTTGACCAGGGATCACAGGCTTCGCTGATCACGGAGTCTGCAGTCCAACTGTTGGGACTGAAGAAGATAACACACAAGAGCACAATTTCGGGTTTAGGAAGTGACGAGAGCGCTCCGTTAGCCTCTAAGTCAAGAGTTTCTTTAAACATTCAATCACTTCTAGACCCGAAACTCGAGTTTAATGTCAATGCTTTTGTGTTGAGCAAGCTCACTTCACTCTTACCTGAAAGAAGGGTCGTAGTCGAGCTGTGGTCAGGATTCACCAATATTAAGTTAGCAGATCCAGGCTTTGATAAGCCAGACAAAATAGATCTACTCCTTGGCGCAGATGTTTATGGTCAGATCTTGCAAGAAGGAATTATTAAAGGACCACCGGGAACTCCAATAGCCCAAAAAACGTCTTTGGGTTGGATTCTTTCGGGACCTGTCCATGTGAATACACATGAATCGGTAGCAAACAAGAGTATCAGCGTCAACCACATTCACCTCAGTGAAAACGATTTTCTAAAGAAGTTTTGAGAAATTGAAGCTGATACACCAGTAGCATCGTCGAAAGATATGTACACGAACGATGAAAAACGTTGTGAAGAAATATTTGAAGCCACTACAAAAAGAGACAGTTCTGGCCGCTATATAGTCAAACTTCCTTTCCGCGATACAGATCCAGCCTGTAAGTATGGAAATTCACAAGATATTGCCAATAGGCGCTTCTTGCAACTGGAAAGGAAATTCGCTAGAGATCCGCAGTTCAAGTCACGATACTCTGAAGTCG
Source organism: Cenopis cana (assembly GCA_951800055.1). NCBI lineage: Eukaryota > Metazoa > Arthropoda > Insecta > Lepidoptera > Tortricidae > Cenopis > Cenopis cana. The sequence goes on from CATOHG010000030.1 coordinate 202,088, forward strand.
TTGAAGAATATCTCAAACTGGGTCACATGGAGAAGGTGCCGAACGACCAGCAGCACCAAGATGTCGTATATCTGCCTCATCACGCGGTGATTCGAGAAGATAAAACAACTTCGAAAGTGAGAGTTGTTTTTGACGCTTCGTGCCCCGGGACGAACGGAGTGTCGCTAAATCAAGATTTACTGGTAGGCCCAACCTTACAGACTGACTTACGTCATATAATCCTGAGATGGCGTAGATATCCAATTTGCCTCGTGGCCGACATTGTAAAAATGTATCGGCAAGTGAAGGTGGCTGACGAAGACACAAACTTCCAACGTATTTTATGGCGGTCAAATCCAGAAGACCCAATCGACCATTTTAGATTGCTGAGAGTCACATTTGGTACGGCTTCGGCACCGTATCTAGCTGTCCGTGCGCTACACCAAGTCGCGTACGATGAAGGAAAGAACTTCCCATTGGCCGCTGAGAGGGTACTACATCATTTCTACATGGATGATTTGCTGACAGGATGCGACAATGTGGAAGAAGGAAAACGGTTGTATCAAGAATTAACTCAGCTATTAGTCAAAGGAGGCTTTGAGCTACAAAAATGGACGAGCAACAATGAAGAATTGATGAGGGAGATCAGTGGCGAAAAGAAAGAGACTACAGAAAACTTAGACTTACAGATAGACGCAGTAATGAAAATCCTGGGACTCACCTGGAACAGGAACAGCGATGAATTTGAGTACTCAGTGCGGCTTCCTCAGCTAAAGACACCTGTGACTAAGCGAAGCGTGATATCAGATATAGCTCGATTGTTTGACCCATTAGGATGGCTGGCGCCGGTAATCATCTCTGCAAAAATTTTCATCCAGAAGCTGTGGCTTTCTGGCATTGAATGGGACGATGAAGTCCCGGCTCATTTACTCAAAGAATGGTTGACATACCGGAACAATTTAGCCGAGCTGACTAAATTCAAACTGCCAAGATGGATTCACTCTGGCAGCAAAGACGACGTTCTGGAACTTCAGGGCTTCTGCGATGCCTCTTCAGAAGCTTTTGCTGCAGTGGTTTACATTCGTCTAATTGACGAGGGTGGCAACGTTCATGTGTCTTTGGTTGCGTCAAAAACGAAAGTGGCGCCAATAAAACAAGTGTCTATTCCTAGGCTGGAGTTATGCGGAGCAGTACTTCTTACGAGATTACTAACAGAAGTGGCCAGTGTTATGAGCATCGACAAGATGAACATTCACGCCTGGACAGATTCTTCAATCATACTGTCTTGGCTGAACAGTCGCCCCAACAGGTGGAAAACATTTGTGGCCAACCGCGTGTCGGAGATACTTACCTCAATGGAACCGCATCAGTGGTCGCACGTAGCATCCAGAGAAAATCCCGCTGACTGCGCTTCTCGAGGAACTTACGAATTAGTAGATGAACAGCTCTGGAAAGAAGGTCCTATGTGGCTGAAACAGAAAGTGATCAATTATAAGAAAATGACAATAAAAGAAACAAAATTAGAAGAAAAAGGCAATAAAGTATGCCTAATAAACACCCTCAATGTCGATGAAGCTTCAGTAACCCTGGAGAAAGAACTGATGTCTAAGTTTTCGAACCTAACCAAACTAATACGTGTGCTAGCCTTATGCAAGAGATTTGCTAAGCTGTGCAAAAAAGAAGCAGTTACGAAATGGTTATCCCGTCAAGAGCTTCAAAGTAGCTTAAACTCATGTGTAAAAATAGTTCAATTGACTCACTTTAATGAGGAGATTAATAATTTGAAAGAAAGCAAATCTATAAGTAAGAAAAGCAAACTTACTTCGGTAAATCCATTCATCGACGACGAAGGCATATTACGCGTAGGCGGAAGGCTTCAACACGCTCAGCTGAGCGAAGAAATCAAGCACCCAATTATTTTGCCTCAGAAGTCGCTCTATACTGACCTGGTAGTAGCAGATGCCCATCAAAAAACGTTGCATGGTGCACCGCAATTGATGCTTAACTATCTAAGGTCCCAATATTGGATTGTGGGTGCTAAAAACCTTGTCAGTGCTTACGTTCGGCGATGTGTAATTTGTATACGTTATGCTGCAACAACAAAACACCAATTGATGGGGCAACTGCCATCAGTAAGGGGAAGAGTCACTCGACCGTTTTGCCATAGCGGAGTAGACTATGCAGGTCCCATAAATATTCGCACATCGAAGGGCAGAGGTCACCATTCACACAAGGGTTACATTTGTCTCTTTGTTTGCATGGCAACACGAGCTATCCACCTCGAACCGGTTACCGATCTTACCTCACAAGGTTTTCTAGCAGCATTTAAAAGATTCGTTGCCCGACGCGGTCGATGTACTGACATTTGGAGCGACAACGGGACCAATTTTGTAGGCGCCGCACGCGAACTTAAATCCTTATTTGATGAAGAAAAGTCAACCATGGTCGCTGAAATAGCGAATACCCTGGCCAGTAATGGGACGAATTGGCATTTCATTCCGCCTCATTCCCCGAATTTCGGAGGCCTATGGGAGGCCGGAATTAAATCAACCAAGTACCACCTCAAAAGGGTGATCGGCAACTCAACATTAACATATGAAGAGATGGCAACTGTGTTGTCACAGGTTGAAGCTTGCCTTAATTCTAGACCAATTTCACGCATCAACGACAATTGTAATGACCCACTACCGTTAACTCCTGGACATTTTTTGGTGGGAGAGCCCTTAGTGCTGGTACCTGACTACAACTATGACACCGCAAACATAAGTAGCCTTCGAAGATGGCAGCTCACCCAAAGAATGTTACAGGACTTCTGGCGTCGCTGGTCACGTGAGTACCTGACCCAGTTTCACCACCGGTACAAGTGGGCCTATCAGACTCCTGAGCCTGCCGTAGGAGACATAGTTTTAGTAAAAGAGGATGATCTTCCACCGGCAAAGTGGCTATTTGGCATTATAACAGATAAACATCCCGGATTGGACGGAATTACGCGGGTTGTTAGTCTTAAATGTAAAGGGAGCACAATCAAAAGACCAGTAAGCAAATTATGTATCTTGCCTATTGAAACCTAATAAGATAATGTATTTGCTACTTAAATTTTAAACTAGAACATAGTTCATTTACTTGTATCTTTTTCTGTGTCAATATTTTTCATAATGTGTAAATTTAGTGTTTAAGCAATGTTACATTAATGCTCACTTTCACCTGATAAATTCTCCATGGTGGGCGGATGTAAGGACAATCTTGCAGTATGTCCTTGGTGGGCGGCATGTTTAACGCTCCTCCTTAGTATTAAGTTAACCGAAGTTACTCAAAGTCGTCAACAGATGGCGTTAGTAGTATGCATTTTAGCCTTTCAAAATTACTTCTAAAAATTATTTTGTTACATAAATAGAATCTAAAAAATATTGTAAAACACATGCTAATATAATTTCCGAGCCCCATTCATATTTTATAATCACTTTTTAGTTGCAACATTTGTCGCTAGATGTCTCTGTTCCGAGCGGCAAACTAACTAACGAGATTTTACCTTGATTTAATGGGAAGGCCCAAGCCTCGATGTTCGAGCAAGCCTCAGCTACTATAGCAACCTGTATACCTATACTTATAGTTTTAATATAGTGTTTTATAAGTACGAGTGGTATCATTTGGGATCCCCTGGGAGCTGAACACTGATTGTTCAACCATGTGTATTCAAAATACCTATGTTTTGTTTAATCACACTATGAGTAATCTCAGCATCATGTTTTTTTTAAAGAAAATAATTGATATCTGAATAAACGCGGGAGCTTTAACCAGATCAGTTTTCAGTTAATTGATTGAGTGAATGATTAATTGGTTCCTGTAAAATACAAGCCGTTTGACTCGCTTCTATGTAATGATATAAGGTATTACTAACCGATACACCAATGTAATTTAAAGAGATAAATAAACGCATTTGTATTTGATAAAACTAGTTTCAGTCAATGTAGCATAAATTGCCGTATGGGCCAAGTGTGCCCAGTCTATACTTAATAATAATAATTTATTCCAGATATCAATGATTCAAAGATTTTTATGTACAAATTCCTTAACGCTTATCGGGCACATGTGTTGAGACCCAGTGTTATGTGCAGCCATGTGTGCTGTGTAGGTTAGATGTGCCCAGTACAAGTAGCCATGTGAGCTGTGCAGGCCAAGTGTGCCTAGACAATCAGCTATGTGTGCTGAGCAGGCCAGTGTGCCAAGTACAGGCAGCTATGTGAGCTGTGCAGGCCAAGTGTGCCCAGTACAGGCAGCCATGTGAGCCAGGCCAAGTGTGCCAAGAACAAGCAGACATGTGTGCTGTGCAGGCCATGTGTGCCAAATACAAGCAACCTTGTGTGCCTTGCAGGCTAGGTGCGCCCAGTACAAACAGCCATATGTGTTGTGTATGCCATGTGAACCGAATAAAAGCAGCCCTGTACACTGTGGGCCAAGTGTGCCTAGTAATCCTAGTATAGAGCCCTGTGTGTTCTGAAGGCCAAGTGTGCCTCGTACAGTCAGCCCTGTGTGCTGTGTAGGCCATGTAGGCCACAAGTTGACACCAACTTGTCCAGTTTAAGTAGCCCTATTTGCTGTACAGGCTAAGTGTGCCTAATATAGGGAGCCTTGTGTGCAGTGCAGCCCAAGTGCAATGTTATGCATCATGCAGCACTGTAGGCTGCGTAGACCCAGTATACGAACGAAGTCCAAACATGTTGATTCAACGTACCAGTATGAAGCAGCCCAAGGGTGCTATGACTTAAAATGTTGAGCCAAAGTTTGTCACATCGTGAAAATTGAGTATATCCGATTACCACATGATCGATAATGACTAAGGTGTTAGCATTTATGAGCGATTGTTTTAGTATGAATGACACCCTTTTATTGTTTTAATAATGAGATACACTTAATTCTACAATGCTGATAACGATGCCCAGTGTGCTGTGACCGACGTTAAGGCAAAGTATGTCACATCATGGAAATAATGGAACTATATAGTCAAAAGTGATTAATGTGTTAGTATTATATGAGTGATTGTTTTAGTATGAATGAAACATTTTTGTCTTATTGACAAAATTTACTTATACCCCGTAAATCAAGCCAAGAAAAATATACGAACCTGTTATGAGACAGATGACACGTAAATTTAATTGACTTGATGGTTATTAACTTGCAGCTGAAATTAGAGAAATTTAAACGTCGGATTTCATCGAGGTTGAAGTTGCCTACTTCGGGCCAGGTGTTAACGCTGGTGATACTCTTATATGAGATGATGAGTATTAGAAGTTTTGAATCTTTGTATGAATCTTCCTCGTATAGAAGGTTTTAATCAGACCCAAGACACGTACCTATATCGTGTGTTTGTGTTCTGGTTAACTGTACTCTTATAACCAGCCAAACAAGTGTATAGACGAATATACATTTCATGTAATATACATAAAGCTGTATATTGACGTACCAATTCGTCTAAATAATACCAACCCCATGAATATTATGACACGTGGTAATTCGTTCCTCGTTCTAGTAAGAATCTCTCGCAACAATGACAATTTTAATTAATGTTTCAAATAATTATGAGAATCAAGTCTGAATAATGTTATTACATTACGTATTTATGCTAGTTATTTACACGTAAAGTTGACTTTCGAGCAGGACATTTTACTGAACCACCGGGACATGTGAATTGCGAATCTACTTCTTCTCTTTATATAATTTTGATAGTAAAGAAGAATTAGATAGTAGGTACATTATTCCTTATTATTGATATTACGTGTTTCTTCTGTACGAGTAAAACATTCCACGAGTGGCATGTTTTTCTACTTTTGGCAGATTATGTATGGATAACTAACAATTTTAATTAACTACATTTGGAACATATTTGTGCCTATGTAGTTAGTCCTATGAAGTTTTAGCATGGCATGATATAGGATCATTAGCAGAAATAAGTAAGTTCCACTGTGCAGCTGTTAGTTGAATTTTAAGTGAGTGTTGCATTCTGAGACAGAATCGAAACTGAAGGATAATAATTGTTGAAAGAGGTTCGAATCGAATTTGTTATATGAACATATTTTGACAAACGAAACATGCGTTTGTCGATTTGACTGATATCATGTTTAAATGTCTTTAACGTTATCTTATAAGTTTACGTAGTACCTACATTACTTTTGGGAAATCATAAGTTACATGATGCCATACTGATAAATATAGACATGTTTGCACATTGACAACGACAATTAATGTTTCTTTGAACATTTTATTTGACACATACCGGGTTACCGGGTGTCCCAAAAGTAGTTGCTGAAACTAATGGAATGTCATATTTTAGCGTTTACAGTTTTTCAAATAACATTTATAGGGTTTGAAAGAGAAAAGGTGGAGGTTTTATTTGAGTGTATGTGAGGTAAAACAGGCACTTTTGTATAGAGATATTTTATTGATTACAAAAAGTGAAACATTTACAGAGGTCAGTGGTAAATATTTTCAAAATGAGAACCATCGGAGTTTGAACAAAATTCAGTTCTGTTACGAAAACTGTTAAAAACTTGTTCCAAAACCTCGCTTGTGATGCCATTTACGGTTTTCTTGATCACACGCGCTAAATCATCTACAGTTTGAGGATTCTGAGCATAACATTGATCTTTGAGGTAGCCCCAAAGAAAATAAAACCGGTCAAGTGCGAGTCCGACTCGCGCACCGAGGGTTCCGTACACAGTTCTTGTATATGTAGTTGTGTACCCGTCCCGACCCCATTAATTCAGGAACAATCTTAAAAAAAGCATTGTGTTACTAATTTGCGCGACTGAATAACTTAGTACGTATGTTGGTTTTTCAAGGATAATTCTTTATCACATCAACCGATTTCAATAATTGTTTTTTTATTTGAAAGAAGGTATTTTTAACGTAATTTTGTAAATTTAAATATAAAAAAAAATATATACAAAGGTGATTAAATTACAAACTTAGTATAGAAGAGTTTTTTGATGATTAAAAAAAAGAAAAACTAGATAGGGCTATGGCTATAATTTTCCTGTAAAATATACATGCAAATTAATGTTGTGTAATAATTTCAAATTTTTTTCTTCGTAAACTTCGGAGATAAGGGGGGGGGAATGGTATTTTTTTTTACATTTTCCCTCGTAAATCGAAATTTCCCCAACGAAAAAAAAAAACTAAAAATTGTTTCAGAATGTTCAAGTCAAGCCCTTTCATATGATACCCCACTTGACATAGTTGCCAGACTTTAAAATTTTGAACCCCCTTTTATCTGTCATTATTCACAGAAAATAAAATAAAATAATTTAAAAAACCATCTTCTATGTATCTGGGTTACCCTTGTTTATAACTATTCCAAATTTCAAATCGATAGGATAAGTAGTTCCTGAGATATTTAGCGATGTGACAGACAGACAGACAGACAGACAGACAGACAGACAGACAGACAAAGTGAAACCAATAGGGTTCCTTTTTTTACCTTTTTGGTACGGAACCCTAAAAATCACAAGGGTTCAAATCAAATCCGGCGAATATGGCGGCCATTCTAGTCCTCCTCGTGCAAATTTAGGGTACCCTAGACCGATGACTCGAGTATCATAAACTTTATGTAATGCTTCAAAAACCTCCCGAGTCCGGTGTGGTGCCGCCCCGTCTTGCATAAAGAGAAAATTTTTCACCAAACCTTTTTTCTTTGCATATGGAAAGAATTTAGTTTCCAGAAGATTCTTGTAAGTCTCGCCAGTGACCGTCGATTCAAGAAATTGGAGATAAATTCCTTTTATCGAGATTGCTGCCCATGCTGTAAGTTTCTCGGGGTGCAAAGGTTTGGATATGGAAACATTTGGATTTTCTGATCCCCAAAATCGATAATTTTGCTTATTAACATAGCCGTTCAAATAAAAATGTGCTTCATCTGTAAAAATGATCAATTTTTCATCAAGTTCTCGGGTTTCAAACATTCCAGTTATCGTTTTGCAAAATGTAACACGTTGTTCCATAGAACGTTCGGATAATAGCTGATGAGAACTTATTTTATACGGATGCATGTTCAAAAAATGTTTTAAAATTCTATGTAGTGATGTTTTAGATATTTTCAAAGCTTGAGCAGCTTTCCGAATTGTCGCATTTGGATTAACTTTGAAATAATCTTTAATTCTCTCCACATTTTCATCTGTGGTCACTGATACGGGTCTGCCTGATATATCGTGTCTACGGTCTTGTAAGGTGCCATATTCGATAAAACTATCGATAACTCTGAAAAATAATAATAATAAAAAACACTTTAGTTACAAGAAAAATGGCAGAAAGTGCAGTGGCACTGGCTGACGCAATACATGTAAATAATTGCGTAATACGTTCTCACCTTTTAAGAGTGTTTTCGCTCGCAACTCTATGCGTTCCGTACTTAGTACGAAATCCTCTATAAGCAGCACTATACACTTTTCCTCTAGAATAGAAGCACTCGATAAGATAAACTTTTTCTTCCGCTGTAAGGTCACTCATCATGACTCTAACGTTGTTGCTTCTAAGAAGGCTAGGATAAAACTGCCGGTTGCGAGGTATGCTAACCTCCAAAGTACAGTCACTAATCGAATTGTAAAGGGGGAAAATATACAGGTTAGTTTTAGCAACTTCTTTTGGGACACCCGGTAGGTACTTAATGTGTTAGGTAGTCTAACGGTTAGACTTACGGTACGGTAAGGTACGTGTAGATATCTTGCCTTGCCGATACATTTGCGTACCCCACAAATAGAGTTTACTTTATGGAACATGTTGACGTGTAAAATGTTTGGCAAGTAAATACCAATTTTAATTTATGGTTCTCTTGAAAACATCCAGTTCTCCTAAGATTAGACGTAGGTAAATACTTTATTATTTGGAATACTTGGTTTCGTGAAGCATAAACTCCAGTCCAGTGGTTCCCAATGTTGAATAGATCGAGACATACCTAAAAAAAAAAAAACTAAATTTGGGTCGGAACATCTGAGTGCCAGTGAACAATTAAGTGAGAATACAGGATTGTCCAAATTTCTTGGGCCCGATCTGATATTAATTTGCAATCCACCAATGATTCATGTCCCGTAGTTTGGAAAATGCTGCACCCAAACATTTTGTTTCCACTAATATGGGACATACCAACAGGAATCTGAAAGTAGTTTATATGTATAGTCACGGATTTTCTATGGAACCGATGCATCATGGTTTTGGTAGTTACGTAGACATAATCAAGCAATAAGTACGCCAGTCAAGAGAAAATAGTCGTGACTTTATCCTTATCTTGGTTAACCTCTGACTACTTACAACAATCATTGATTGCGATTAAATTATATTAGTATTTTTACTTCCGGATAGAGGGTTAAACGCAATGAAACGCGCTCAGGAGCTATGAATTGATATTATCTCGCTGAATGCTAACTTTACTGGGTTACTAGGTAGTGCACACACAGCCAGTACCTAATATAAAATAGAGAATATGTGTTCCCCTTGTATTACTGCCCACTTAATACTTTCGTTTCATTTTGCTTTATATAGATTACATTTGCTATTACATTATTGGTTAAATAAGTACACCAAGCTTAAGATGAATACAATAAATTCAAAAGAACGGTGTCCGCAAGACAAATGAAATGTTACTTTATGTCTTTGATAACAAGACTACGATGAATTTTTATGGCAAGATTATGTTTCCGATTATTCCAATTCAATATAAACAAAAAGTGATGCTAAATTAAAAGCACCTTTTGATTTATTTTTAAGAAATAATCAAATGCCTAATTGTAGTATGGAGCTTTGTAGTGTCAAAGCGAGTGAGTAGGTATCTCACGTCGATATATTAAAAGAACGTGATAATTATGTTAGGATCACTTATTACCTCTGAATATGGCAAGAGGGCTGTCATCCGCTACACAAAGTATAAAGTAAAAGTAAAATAGTTAGTGGTTAGTTGTCAGAAGTCAGAACTGCACCAAAATTGTGTGAGAACCTCACGTTCTAGTGAGTTCCGACAAATTAACAATTAATATATTGATAACGCCAACCTCCGTTTTATACGCATTCAGGTGATTTAATTTGAACTTATAAGCTAACTGATAGACAATTATGCATAAGAGGTTGTGGCAACCAACCTTGTTGCACCAGGCTGGCTAGGCAGGTAAAAAGAATGTTCTGTCACGGACAAAAATGTACTGTCAATTAGTTTAATATTCCTGGACAGCTTAGAAGCCCTTTGCTTTATAATTACAATTCTTGTGATTCTGTTGTGTTAACCTAATACACCTATCTATTTGTACTCAGCATTTTAATTTGGCTCGAAGAAAGGATAATTTGAACACGCAACCTTGGGAGGTCGTATGAGCCAGGACTGCGCTTACTAAGAACTCGACCTCCCACACAAATGGTGTGCATCGAAACCCCTTTCGGTGCACCCATAAGGTTATAAATACGGTTCTTCACGTATATTTTAAATAAAGACTCAAGATAGTAAAGTAGGTGATCATTTAACGGAATTGGATACATATAGAGTTTTAGCCTTTCATTACTAGTAAATGAATACTATCACAAGTCAGAAGTTTAAATTCGATCAAGTAAATTATTTACGTTAGTTTAAAGTCTAGTTTCGTTTGAGTAAAGATTTTAATGTTTCGTGATGCGACTTGCTGTAGGGACGGACGCCCAGAGTCTAGTTTAGACATATATTTTATTGACGACATTTTTGGGAATAAAATCATTAAGATATATTAAAAAATATATATATATTTAAGCCATATAGTTATATATATTATTGCATGTTGACATCGGCAATAATTGGTCAAAATATATAATTATATTATATATACCTACTAGATAAGAATGCAAAACGGTACATATCGTTTAAGATCGGGAACACAGAATATAATCATGAAATGAGCCGAGTATCAAAGGATACGAGTTACAGTTCAATATTGATTTATTTATTTATATGTGATTCAGTCATAGCCATAGTTGGTAGAGCAAGGTGCGTAAGTAAGTATATACAAGATTTATACTACAGGAACGAGTGACAAGTGGTTTAACAAGTAAACATCCCATAATGAAAGCACCGTGTCAGATAAGGAATTAAAGGCACTCCAATAATATAAACTAATATAGCTTAATCGAATATTACTGTGGTTTTTATACTTACTTGATTTTAACTAGAGGTCATTAATTTCTAATTATTACCGTGTCCTTTTAGAGATTTCTATGATCCTGAACCCAATTATCTATTGAAGTACTTAATTAATACTTAGGTAATACGTTGTTATACTCGTAGAATAACATCATTGCAAATTGTATTCGACTCGTTTGTAGCATAACCTAAATTTATAGGAATTAATATTTTCTTTAAAATGAAAATGCCACAATGAGTGTACAATATAATATTATTACGTCATCATTCGCATTCTTTTTGTAAAAAAAAGAGGGGACATGCCAAATGTCATGATACTGATGATTTTATTAATTGTATGGTTTGAGTTTTCAGTAACAACGAGAGTATTTACAGTGCCAGAGCGAGCGTGCTGTCCGAATCCAATGATGGTCGATAATTTGGCCAGCTGTCGGAGCGAGTGTGCTGCCGACCTGACTCCACTGCAGGTTTGACTGCCTTGCTCATTGCCTGAATAAACGTTACCAATAATAGGAGATGACGTGTAGATGGCAGAACGAGTGTGCTGTTCGAAGTGACATTGGTAACAGCAGGCAAATGACAGAAATGCAGTAGTGAGCGGTATATTAGAATATATCAACATCAACCCAGGGAACAAGTGACATTTTGCGTTACCGGCAAGCTGGCATTTTCTGAAACTGATACTAATATGTTCCATTAGAAATTATTTCCATGTATTAGCAAATAATAATTATGTGAGTTGACTGCTAGACTGAAAGTTCATATTTTAACATTGTCGAGATTCATTCAGATTATCCACACGTGGTTAGGTATTGCACACAACCATGTCTTGAAAAATTACATGATTTAAATTTAGGTACAAAAGAATGATGAAGTGGTAGTCATAATTGAAAATATTGCGGTGTTTATGGTCTTCCTGATTTTATATTTTCATTAATTTTCTATATTTTAATTGGTTTTCAATTTTAATAGAATGTTATTTAAGATCAAACTAATAAATATCGCAATTTTTCAGCAGAAAATGTAAATACGCCGGTTCATGGTTTGAAATTAGATTTTTTAGAACAGTATTAATAGCTGTTAGAATATACGTGCGCCGGAGCCAGCACGTTGTCGGATGGCCGAATGTCATGATTTTGTAAAATAGAGGGTAGATAATTGTACAAAATGAGGGTAAGCACGTTATTCTTGGGTGGGGAAACGAGATCAAAAAGCCGATGCCTGGACAGAGGCGGTTGATTCGTTAACGAGCGCTTGTAATAAGCAGAGATCCAGCTTAATATGTTATTAAGTATAGTTTGTCATAGTTATTTCGGTATGTTTGTCGTAGAACGATATCATTGGGTGTGAACCCTGTAACTTTTATATGTATATCGAGGAAATAAAGTGTCTACTCATCGTATGGTTGTGGAGTATCTTTTCAATATGGTTAAGCATAATGTCTAATTAAATACGTAATATACCTGCTACTTGTAACAACCGAACTATTTAAAATTTAAAAAGGTTGCAAACCCCTGATTCAAGCTCTAACGGCCCATGATGTTATATGAATGCGAAGCCATTCATGACAACTACTATTCATCTGATAAATAAACTTGATACAACTTGTACTTTCACCTATAACTAGGTACCTCATTTGTGAATCTTTAGCGCAAACAATAACGTGTTATTTACCATATGAAATCGAATCATTAGATTTTTAATAGACAAGAAATTCTTCTAGAGACCTCTGCGCACTCGAATAAAGAAATACCTACTAGCTACAACTAGACTGAAATTGGATGAAGTAAAAATAATATGTCAATAAAAATACTAAAGCGTCTACTGAATGAAAAGAAACGTATAGAATTTAACGCACTGCATTGTACAAATTTGTGACCGGATTAAAAATATGTATTATGATTTTACTTTTAAGACTTAATCATTAAGTACTTCCTATTGTAACTCGAGTTTCTGAAAAACGCACGCTTTGAGTGTTTTATGATGAAATTGATACTACATATTTTCTACTAACAACCGAATGCTGTAGATGTTTGAAAAAGTTATAAAAGAACCTGTTTCGAACTAATGACGAAGTGCGTTACAATCTAATGTTAATAAATTAAACTGCCCCCCAATCTTACAAATCTCACGTAGGTCGTAGGTAGGTACCTATTTACCTCATACTATTTTTTTCCCAACCTGGCTGTGGCTTTATAGGCCGGGCCCACTAAAGCGATAGTAGTGCGCGGTTGGAGAGTGGCCTGGGAAAAATCCAGGGGTAACTTCTGACACGACCACGCGGCGGTTTAAACACTTGAATACTCTAAGGGAATTAAGAGAACAGCACCTAGACAATTTTAATAAACACTATTTATGCACAGAATTGAACCTAAGACACGGACTTTCAAACCCAACACAACAGCGAATCCTTGCATAATTAATTGAAGGATGTAAATCAAAACTCAACAAAGAAATCTACAATTTCCCTGCCCCCCGCATGGAAAACCCTTAAAATAATAAGAACCTGTAAGAAATAATATTAATAACAGGAATAAAATACATTTTCTGAAAGAAAACAGTATTAAAAACAAAGATAAAATAAAATTTAGAACGCTCACCTTTCTATCCATTTTTACGGCAACAAATTGTGGGTCTGACGACCCACTACAGAGCAAGCTTTTAGTAAAATATTTAACTAACCCTACCATTGTTCAACTTACAAAAAAAATATATAGGTAAAAGTTAACCCTACAACAGAGCAAGCCACGACTAAAACATGAATTTAACCCTAAATTCACCAATCCTTCGGTCACGGAACCAAATTGTACTAACACTAACCTACCTAATGTCAATTTAAACCTAATGACTTCTGAAGACTAGACTTAAGCTTAAATTTTCCCTACCTGATGGGTGAAAGCTAAAGGAAAAAGGAAATTAAACAAGCAGTGAGAGTTTAAAAGGAAAATATTATTTATTGGCTGTGGATTTATTTTATTTGAAAGCAAGAGAAACTTTGTCTATTTACCCCAATGAATTCAAGACTAGAATTCATTAGGTATCCGCCTTGGCTCCTAAGACTGCTAACCCAAAAGCAAGGCGAATAGAACGAAAAAGGTTAGCACTGAACCTACTTGTTACAAAATAATACTTAAAAATGCCGTATAAAAATACTGATGAAACGTAGCTTGCTCTGTTGTAAGATATGGCCAAAATTGATCGTGAACGTCTAGTGGTGACTCCGCGTTGTGAGATGTAGTCCCAGAAATCTTTTCAAAAGGTGAGCGTTTGACGAACTAGAACAGAAAAGTACACATAAGAGTAATTGGAATTAAATTAAATTGAACGTTTTTGCAGTCCCAATAGTAACCTTACTACTCCGCCCAGAGATGATATAATTAATCATATAATTCAATAATTACTAAAATTTTAAAGAAGTATTATTTACAAATGAATACGACCCATCGTCTTCAATTTAGAATAAGTAATCTTCAATTTAGAATTACCAGAGCCGTAATGCAGTAAGCTTAGTGGATAATCCCTTCCGACAGAACTCCTTGCATCTATTAGTCGGTTACACATTTATAATATTCGACAATGCATCCGAAGTCTGACCACCGGAAATCATACACCACGCCTCTGCTTCACATTTACTGGAATTCTTTATTGATATATCTTTACATTAAACAAGCTTATGTATTGGAGACTGTTGAACAACCAAGCTGCTGGGCTTGTTAAAGTCATTGCCTGTCCCCAATACTTAACCAAGAGCTCATATATTGAAGACTGTTGAACAACCAACCCGCATGGCTTGTTAAAGTCATTGCCTGTCTTCAATACGACTATTGACCGCTGTTGAACTTCGGCAAGCTACAAGAGCGAGCCTACCATTGCCTGCTCTCAATAGCAACACTTTGGTTAACACGTAACATGAAATTGGCACTGATGTGTCCTCCACTATTCCAGCAGGGTACCTCTTAGCGAGTGAAACCCTATTGGCTGGCGTCAACCGCAGAGTACATCGAAGAAACTAAGTCTCACCAGCCCAAGATCACCAGTGGTAATTAACACTAAATTTCCAAAGAGAATCTCCCACTCATTATATAAGACGAAATCTACACTCCCGATGAATAATTACTGAAGATAATTATTAACTTTTAATTGGTTAACAACCGTTTAGAAATCTTTAAATACTGTATGCATAAATACTCTAAGCACTCGCTATCAATACGCGAACATTTCATGAATAAAATAGCACTAGAAGTAAGGAGTAACAACTCACCCATAAAATATTAACCTGTGGGACAAAATATGATTAGACACCCTAATCTAAAATATATAAAGGTCTATCACATATTTAGATTAAATGATTTACTATTTTACCAAACCCCCCTAGGTATATCTTGCCTAGTTGATTGCCACGTGCTGGTAATGGACAACGTTACCCGTAGAATGTCTTCTTGGTGTTTCCTCGCCGACTGTCGTATGACCAAAGAGCCCTGTTACCACGTGCTGGTATGCACTGGATGGACACTGTTGCTCGTAGAACGTCTTCTTAGTGTTTCCTCGCCGACTGTCGTATGACCAAAGAGCCCTGTTACCACGTGCTGGACATCGTTGCTCGTAGAACGTTTTCTTAGTGTTTCCTCGCCGGCTGTCGTACGATGAAAGAGCCCTGTTACCACGTGCTGGACATCGTTGCTCGTAGAAAGTCTTCTTAGTGTTTCCTCGGCGGCTGTCGTACGATGAAAGAGCCTGCTACCACGTGCTGGACATCGTTGCTCGTAGAAAGTCTTCTTAGTGTTTCCTCGGCGGCTGTCGTACGATGAAAGAGCCCTGTTACCACGTGCTGGACATCGTTGCTCGTAGAAAGTCTTCTTAGTGTTTCCTCGGCGGCTGTCGTACGATGAAAGAGGCCGAACTGGGGTGAACATTGCCTTATATAGGCTCAAATCGCTCAGTATCATACGATTTCTTATTTCATTCGACTTTAAATACGATGACAGTTGTAATAAGATTTAATTTTGCTTGTAGCCTAATTACCCCCAACTCTAACCTGTTACAAACCTTTGTCTAGATCCTACAAAATGCTAAGAAATTAGCGGGTAATTTGGTCAGCTCTGCTCGGCTCAGTAGATGTAACTACCTCCAAAATCACGAATTTATGACGAACTATGCACTATTATAGAAAATTAACCTAAAATTATTATCATAATTAAAGTAAAAATTCCCAACTTGAATGCAATGACCATGTCCGACACGCAGCAAATGCATCCTCGATCCCCACACGAATGACCCGACCCAGCATTGCAAGCCCAACAAATGTAATATTAACCAAATGGTACTACACCGAAACACGGCCAACCAATGATCAATCAATCAATCCGCAGCTGAACCAGAACACATCCCTCATCCCCTCATCCAAACAAAGTAGCTGAATTGGCCCACAAACTAAATTGATTGATAAAAATACAATATATCTCCCCTTGAATCCAGTCTTACAACAATGTATATATTTCGCTACTTAACGGATGTTTCAATGATAACTAATATATTATAGTATACTACATTACTCCATTATTCATGTCAATTAGAAAGAAATATCATAACTCTAAGATAAATCACATTTTTATTAACATTTATTGATTTATAGGTTATGCTTTTCAGGCTTGTTCTTTGTAAGATAATTTCAACTATATAGCTAAAACTTTAAACCTTGTATTACAAATAACGATTAAGACTTAATATGTGCTCATATTATACTAATATTCACCAGGTATTTGATAGAATGCTAACCCATATTCAGAACAATAAAATCAAAGAAAATCATGAGTTACTAACTAAACTTGTAAAATATTAGTTTAAATATTATTTGTTTATTGCATTAATTTTCCCCATAACGTAGCGATAGTCAGAAAAGCTTAAAAACATAAATAATTTATTTAAAAGCCCCAAATATTGACGCCTTCTAAGTTTAATTAGCAACCTTAGCTTAAATCGAGTAAGCTTTCTTTTAGGTAGGCAATGAAACGGACAAGGCAGGTGCCTTGTTCCAGTACAACTGTATCAAATAATCTTAATGATATTTTTGTTTTGTATGTGTCATTCATTTCCTAATCAATATTCTGTGTGCACTTGAGTTGGATACCTAACGGTGCCAACGAAGATTCAATTTTACAGCAGTGTTAGTGTGAGTGTTTTGTTTAGATATAAAAGTCAGTCAGATCGACAAAGTTCATAGGGAAGTATGTAGTATACTAAAGTCAGCCAGATCGGCATAGTCGATTGAAATCTAAACAATTTGGCGGAAAGCAGATATTTGGTAAGTCAATTTTCCTTATAAAACATCTAAAGGATTGAACAATAGATGGCTCCACATATTTCTATGAACAAAGACTTATGTAATTTGAAAGAAAAATCCTTTGATGTTTTACATTAATTTATTACTGAGCTATTTCGAATCAGATAATATATACAATTTTAAACAAAGATATTTTATATGATTCAATTAAAATGTGTCTCTTTCCTATTTCTTTAGGAGTGTGATAATGTGCTATTTAGTTAGGTATTTGAACGGCAGGCATCATACGGAGCTGAAACTTAGGAAATTAAGTTTTATTGTCTGTATTTTTCAAATTCTTAAATGGTTATGCTTATATGTGCTATTTTATTTAGGTATTTGTACGGTAGATCATATGTAGCTGAAAATTAGGGAATTATATTTTATTATGTGTGTTTTCCAGATTCTTAAATGGATAAGCTTATATTGTGCCATTTTGTTTAGGTACTCTTACAGCAGACAACAAATGGGACTGAAATTTTATCATTTTGTGCTTATAATGTGTATTTTTCAGGATATTTGTATTAATCTATTTAGGGATAGTACAGCAGACGGTATATGGGGTTGTAGTATAATAATTATGTGTTCATTATGCGTATGATCTAGGTTTTATTTAACTAAATTTATATTGTGTTATTCTATTTAGGTAATCATATAGAAGTCAGTATATGGAGTTGAAGTTTTAATAATTATGTGTATATTTTAGGTTTATAGGAAGAGATATTTTCCGAACGGCCAGTTTTAATATAAATTTAAGAAATAATGTTATTTTGTAACTGAAATATTATTTTAATGCCAATAATTTAATTAATAATGTTTCACATGTTGAATTACAGGAAAGAAACAATTACATAAAGTCATTTAAATTCATTATAACCAGATATTATTAACAAATTTAATACAAGGAATTTAAAAATATATTTTTAAATTAAAGTTTAACATAAATGTAAGATTCAATATTATGAACGGTATAAAAAATATCTGTAATATTTATTTATAGCTATTGTGACTATTATTTACAGAGAAAAATACACTAATTTTATAAGTGAAAGAAATAAAATGGAGTTGACTACACAAATAAAATAAAACTCCAAAAGAATATCTTGTATGTGTGTGTGTTGTGTTGTGTTGTTGTTGTGTTGTTGTGTTGTTGTTATTGTGTGGTTTGTTCTTGGGTCTTGGATGTTTTCTTTGTATTTAAGTATATATTTATCTATATAAGTATTTATATCGTCACTTAGTACCCATAGTACAAGCTTTGCTTAGTTTGGGACTCGGTTGATCTGTGTAAGATTGTCCACAAATATTTATTTATTTATTTATATTAGAATATTTTTATACTGATATTTTTATATAACACTAAACTCTTCATATATTTATATATTGTATTTAGAGCGAATTAGCAATGGGAAACGAATGGGCTGAATAACTTCAGGCTTAAAAAGTACATTTAATAAAGTTTGAAGTTTCATAGTTAGTAAAATAACTGATAAACACTAAAGCTATATTATATTCAGTTCAGCCTAGGGGTGGGGTTTGTAATTAAAACCTTTACATTTAAACAATCATAAAGAAAGAATAGAATTACTGATTCACGAAACCTGAAGTATTCAAATGTATGTACTAATTTATATATTCATTGTCTAACATGGCAATGATTTTATAATGATTTATTTTGTATGCAAACTAGTTACAGAGCATAGGCGGGGTACAGTCAAAGGCACCAATATTTATGCGTATTTTTACTTTATTTTATTGCAATAGGGTTCAAAAATTTATATATGTTTATGCCCTCGACTGTACATGACCCGTAGGGAGCGTCAGAGAAGGGAATTATAGTAGTGTTAATCTTTTATACTTACAGTTTAAATTTGAGCTGACATTTGTGAGACCGGTCTAGGCTGAGGGAATACATGTACTGTCCTTGATTCTGGTTCTGTATAGTGATTGGGAATTTGAGCTTTGGTGACTAGGAGGGTTTTTGGGATAGTGAACCAGTCAAGCGGAACGCAATACTGGGAGGAATGTCTGTATACTTGGAATCAGATATTTCTCATTCACTCATTCTGAATACTTTCTTGGAAACTTTAGCAAGGATTCAGAACTAATCATTGTAAGGAATAGAGTGTTTGGGGGGTGTGTGGAGTCTGTCTGGATTGGAATTGTAAAGTCTAGTTCTAAAATAGTCGTTTTAAAGGTTATTGCTCTTAAAATATTTAAGTCAAAATTCCTTATCTGAGGCTCAATTAGGCGGACCAGCGCCCACCGCAGGAAAATTAATGTGTGTTGAATGAATGGGAAGTTCCGACACAATATAAGAAAATAAGGATAATCCTATTAATTCCTAAGGAAGATTAATAATTTAAAACTTACAGTATCTTTCAATAGTAGTCATTATTTCTTATTACATCATCTACCTTTGCTATAGTTCATCCCTAAGCTTTTGTTTCAATAACTTTATGTTAATTTTATTGTAATCTTTTTAATTTAAAATCAATTGTAAAATAAAATCTAATTTTGAACACACACTGATTCGCCGAAGGATCCAGCGGTCTTACAATAATTAATTTTGTTGTGACACCGTGCGTAGGGAATATTATACCAACAAAATAAAATATATTAACATAAAATATAAATCACTCTTAAATATTTATTATAATTTAATTTGATTGGTAAATTAATAATTCATCTATTTCTCAACTTAAACTATTTAGGTATTTCTTACCAATTATTTCTTATACAAACCTGAAGGTTCCAACCAATTTTGTAAAAAGTACCGGGGTTACTATTCACGATGAGGGTTCAGCCGAAGTCTAGACGATCACATGTTTCATACAAGGCCAAATTATTACATGACAAAATACAGTAATTTGCTTTTCCGGGTAAGATAAGGGTGTTTAATGATTGTTAGGGTTTGTTTAGGCTAAGTAGTGATTTAAATCAATATTTATAGGAGGTGAAACGTCTCACGGTTTGTAGAAACATTCAAGTCAAACATTACCAAGATAGTGGAAAGTGGGCAATCACTTAATTATGTAATAGGCATATTTCTGTGTGATTACCGTACCATACCACATAAGGCTACTGATGTATCACCAGCCAGACTCATGTTGCAGAGAGAGATTAGGAGCCGCTTATCACTTTTCAGACCAACCCCTATATTTCAAGATTTACTTTTAAAACAGAATAAGGTAGTGGATGCATGTGAGGGATCTAGGAATGTGAACTTCCACTTGGGTCAAAAGGTCATGACCCGAGATTATAGAAGGGGTCAGAATCCAAAAGTTTCGAGTCAACATGAAATGCACCATTTGTGCACCTCCATGCAACGATTTTGCATGTAAATCATCAATAATCAAAGACAAAAGCCGATGATTTAAAGGCAAAATAGCGGGATGCTTAGCATCATACTCCAAGTCTGAGTATCGAAGTCTCCCTCCGATCCTCAATACATTGTCCTCTGAAAGGAAAGGGCTCAATTTTTTAAAAGGCTTTGGTAAAGGCTTGTTTTCTTTGAGACAACGTATCTCATTAACAAAGCAATCTTGCTGGCATGATCTTACGAGAGTAAGAAGAGCTTGGTTAAGCTCTTGTTCACATATTGGACCAGAATATGTTCTCTGCTTTCGCAAAAGACTCAGGAACCTAAGCACAGTCGCAGTTACTCGCAGGATTTTCTTCAAAGAAGAGAACCGGAGTAAAAGCTGCTGTATCCAGTCAGTTTCGTCGGTAGCAACGAACGCTGACTTCTTCTCTTCTTGACGCAATTCCGTTGTTGCATCGGTTGCCAGTGGAAGAGTTTCTAACCGAGGCCAATGATCGGATGAAAGGGACAGAAAGTCCAAACCATTCCACCAAAGTGGATGCTCCAACAGTGCATTTGGCAGCAATCCTCTCTAGGCGACATCAGCCGGGTTATTATGGGTGCTTACGTAGTTCCATTGTGCTGCGGGCAATTTTCGTTGAATTTTTGCGACACGATTGCCAACGAAAATTTTCCATTTAGATGGATGAGATGCGATCCACGAAAGAGTAATAGTCGAATCAGACCAAGCAAAGACGTTCTTGATTACGATCAAGGATGACAGATGCGGAAGTATCGAGTGTACTAAATCTGCCAGCAAGACAGCCGCACACAGTTCTAGTCGCGGAAGACTAATCCGTTTTGTGGGGGAAACACGCGATTTCCCACACACCAGATGGGTAGAAAAGGTCCCATCATCTAGTTCTGCCTGTAAATAGACGGCACTGGCATATCCTGCCAGAGATGCACCTGCAAAGCCGTGCAGGTGATAGGCAACTGCACGCGAGTGTGTGATCTGGCGCGGCACAGCAAAATCAGACACACTATTCAATTGGACAGAAAATTTACGACAAATAGCTACTACATCTTCGGGCGGCTCTTGGCCCCAATCTAAACCCAAGAGCCAAAGACGCTGGATTAAACCCTTTGCCAAATAAATGACAGGACATAGTAGCCCCAACGGATCGCACACGAGCGAGCTCCGACAGTATATGTCGCTTCCTGGTCATGGAGAAAGCATTCGACCGAGTGTGGCATGTCGGATTGCTTTCCAAGCTCGACCGGGCGGGCGCGCCACTCCGCCTCACCCAGACCATCGCCTCCTTTCTGGAAAACCGCAAGTTTGCCGTGAGAGTCGACGGAGCTCTCTCAACAGAGCGCAGCATCTCTGCCGGCGTCCCGCAGGGAAGCTGCATCTCGCCGCACTGCTATGCACTTTACACGGACGACATCCCCACACCAGACGGCACTCACCT
Source organism: Cenopis cana (assembly GCA_951800055.1). Classification (NCBI taxonomy): domain Eukaryota; kingdom Metazoa; phylum Arthropoda; class Insecta; order Lepidoptera; family Tortricidae; genus Cenopis; species Cenopis cana. The sequence continues at coordinate 224,308 of CATOHG010000030.1, forward strand.
CGCCCTCTACGCGGACGACGCGGCTTATTACGCGTCCTCATTCAAACCGCAAATCGCCGTGGACAAGCTGCAACGCGCCCTGGACCTGCTGCCGGCCTGGCTGGCCAAATGGCGGCTGTCCGTAAACGTGATCAAGACCCAAGCGATAGTGCTGTGTATGCATGTATGCATTGTATTGTACGTTGGTGTGAGTGCGGCCGGCCGCCGCACACACGGCCAGTAATAAACGAGCTATCATTCGAGAGACGCGTGGTTTCCTTGTGTACCTAACCTACCGCATATCTACCAACTGGCGACGACGAGGGATAAATAATCAAAAATGAATGCCTACGTTGGAACGTTAGGTGTATTTGATTATAAAACCCAAGAGTGGTATATTTTTTTTTCGGAAGGTTGTCGATGTTCATAACCTTAAATGACATCGAGGCAGGGGAAAAAAAGTGCAGTGTTGCTAACGAGTTTATCGGAGGACACTTATCGGTTAGTTACTAACTTGTTACACCCGAAAAAAATTCAAGATGCAACATACGAAGAGATAGTTCTGGAACTCAATAACCACTTCACGCCGAAGAGGTCGACTTTTGCAGATAGGAGCAAGTTCTATGACGCAGCGAAATTCGAGGGCGAAAGTGCTGAAGAATGGGCGGCGCGGCTACGTGGATTAGCGGTGCATTGTGGCTTCGGGACGGAGCTGAGTGTTTTATTGCGTGATCGGTTCGTGTTAGGGTTCAAATCGGGGCCCGAACGGGACAGGCTTTGTGAACAGGATTTATCTTCGTTGACGTTCGCAAAAGCGCTAGAGATAGCTCAGCAGGCGGCTTGTGCGAGGAAAGCAAGAGCCAGCGAGTCTTCGATGGTCATGGTGAAGGAAGAACCGTTATTCAAGGCAAACGTGGCGCGCGCTGGCGGGCCAGCAGCAGCGGCGAGGCGCGGACTCGTGTTCGGTATGTGGCATGAGGAGCCACTCGGCGGAGACGTGTAAATACAAGAATTATCGCTGTAATAAATGTAAAAACAAGGGTCATCTCCGTAAGGTGTGCAGTTTCAACTTGAACAATTTGGTGACATCTCCAGAGCAGCAAGAGGAGTGCGAGCACGATTGCGAGGAATGCCAGTTATTCAGTATGAGGTGCGTAAACAATAACCCCATTTTAGTGCCTGTAGAAATTAACGGTCGTGAGTTTAAAATTGAACTTGATTCCGGCTCCGGGGCAAGTGTCATGGCGGAAAAAACGTATAAGGAGTATTTCTCAAATTGTCCGTTACAAAATTGTGATTTAAGAATGTGTTTTTATAACGGCCACAAAATCACGCCTGTAGGTTATTGCTCTTTAACGGTAATATTTAATAAAATTAAGGAGACGATTATTTTTTTATGTCATTAAGGATGGAGGTAAACCGTTATTAGGGCGCGATTTCATGGCCAAATTTGGTGTTTCGTTTACAACAACTGAGAGTAATACTTGTAAATTGAATAATAAATTAGACGTAGTTACATCAAAAGACACTGACGTTTTAGAATTGCTCAGCTGCTATAAGGATGTTTTTAAAGATGAACTTGGATGTTACAAAGGGCTAGAAATTAATATTCAATTAAAAGATGGCGTTAAGCCCATATTTTGTAAGGCACGACCGCTTCCGTTTGCTATCAAAGACCAGGTTGAACAGGAATTAAAAAGATTGGTTGAAATAGGTACTTTAGTACCAGTGACCCATTCCGAATATGCAACCCCTATAGTGCCAGTGCGGAAACCTAACGGTAGTGTGAGGATTTGCGCCGATTACTCGGTAACGCTAAATAAGCAGATATATATCGATAAGTACCCCTTACCTCGTGTCGAAGAGGTATTTGCCAAGTTAAGCGGAGGGGAGCAGTTTTCAAAACTAGATTGCAGTCAGGCATATAATCAATTAGTGTTATCGGAATCGGCCCAAAAACTCACTACGATAAACATTACTAAAGGTTTATATATGTATAAGCGTTTATGTTTCGGGCTTGCCAGCGCTCCCAGTATCTTTCAAAGAACAATTGAAAATTTGCTAGCAGGGATTGATGGCGTCTCAGTATTCTTAGACGACGTCTGTGTAACGGGCCCCACTAAACAAGTTCATTTAGAACGACTCAAACAGGTTTTCCAGCGATTTCAAAACGCAGGTCTTCGGCTAGAAAGTAAGAAATGTGCGTTATTGCAAGACAGCGTGACCTATTTAGGTCACATTATAGACAAAAACGGGCTTCACAAGTGTTCTAGCAAGGTAGAAGCGATCGAAAAGGCTCCTAGGCCGACTAGTATAACTGAGTTGAAGCGGTTCCTAGGAATGGTAAATTATTACCGCAATTTTGTACCTAATACCTCTTCGATATTAAGTCCATTACACGAATTATTGCGCGCGGGAGCGCGGTGGGAGTGGACGGAGCGGCAATAGGCGGCGTTCGAGCGCGAGCTAGCATCGGATCAAGTGCTGGCGCATTTTGACCCTAATGCACAATTGTTATTATCGGTAGACGCTGGACCGGAGGGCTTAGGGGCTGTTCTAGCACAAGTAGGTTCTGATGGCGTGGAGCGTCCTCTGGCATTTGGTTCCAGGAGTTTGTCGGCGGCTTAACGTAATTATAGCCAATTGCATAAAGAGGCCACAGCTATCATTTTTGGAGTAAAGAAGTTCCACCAATATTTGTATGGTCGGCCGCTTTTGGCTATATTCGGAAATAAAAATGGGATTTCGGTTACGACTGCGTCGCGGTTAGTAAGGTATGCGATTTTTTCGCTAGGTTACCATTTTATAATACAGTATACAGCAGGTAAACAAAACCTAGTCGCGGATTATCTTTCACGTGCAGCGCTCGGGGACTCGCCGCACACAAACAAGCGTTGTTCCGCTATAGGTATTAATTCTTTACAACTAAATAGTTTACCTGTGACGTATCGAGACTTATGTGAAGCATCACGCAAAGACAAAGTTATGAGTACAGTGGTAAAATACATGGAAAAGGGTTGGCCTAGGAAAATTATGTGTCAGGAAATTCTTCCGTATTTTCAATGCAGGAATGATTTAGAAGCTGAAGACGGGTGTTTACTTTGCGGGCATCGAGTCGTCATCCCACCGAGCTACAGAAACAGGTTATTACTAGAGTTGCATAATACACATCAAGGGATAGTTAAGTCTAAAAGTAAGGCACGCACTCGTATGTGGTGGCCCGGCATTGACCGTGATATCGAACAGCTGATCGGCGCCTGCGATGTCTGCAGTGCACTGCGGCCTTCCCCGCCGCGCGCGCCCCCCGCGACCTGGCCGACACCACGCGAGCCGTGGAGTAGGATTCATATTGATTATATGTCTCATTTAATTAGAACGCTAAAATCATTAAACTCCAAGTTCGGTCTGCCTCATGTAATTGTGTCCGATAATGACCCAAAAATCGCTTCACAAGAATTTGCCGAATTTTGTGAAAATCACGGGATTTGTCACGTGAAGTCACCAATATACTATCCTAGTAGCAACGGGCAGGCGGAGGGATATGTAAAAACATGATTAAATCGATAATGCAGCAATATAATTGTATACATACAATAAACGAAAAATTACAAGATTATTTATTTGAGTACCGTAATACAACTCATTCTTATACCGGAATGTCACCGGCAAAAATGATGTTCGGTCGCAATTTGCGCTGTAGGCTCGATTTAATCCTCCCTCTGAGAAAAGGGGTAGGGGTGATAGGATAGTCAAATGCGAATGTACATGAGTCGGAAATAGGGTTTCTGCTCGAGACTTCTCGAACTCGAGACAACTCGAGAGTTTCGCCTCCATTCGAGACGAGAAATAAATAGCCGACTCTCGAGACTCTCGAGACTCTCGAGTTCCGGCGAGCACGAAAGTCAGGCTTGCCATTTTGCCGCTTTTAACAATGATAACGCCGCCCGCGCACTATAAACACGTGCAGCGGACGTCTCACTGTAACGCACTGTAACATCTAAGTGCCACCTTGATGATGAAGTTAACAGCAGAATCGGGGCGGCAGCTGCTGCCTTTGGAAAACTTCGCGTCAAGGTGTTCCGGTCACACGACATAAAGCTCCAAACCAAGGTCTCTGTGTACATGGCAATAGTTCTGTCTACTCTTTTGTATGCCTCCGAAAGGTGGTGCCTCTACCGCAAGCACATTCGCGTATTAGATAGGTTCCATCTGAAATGCCTGCGTGACATTATGAACGATCTCCTGGTCGGAACGTGTCAGGAATACCCGGAAGTTCTACGCCGTGCTAATGTCAACGGCATTGAACACCTTTTCTAATGCGTAGACGGCTGTATTGGTGTGGTCATATCTCCCGAATGTCTGAAGACAGAATAGCTAAGCACATCTTTTATTCTGAGCAGCAGGAAAGTTTTTATTTTAATTGTTGATTTTTTTGTAAGATTATGGTTTTTGTATGTTGGTAAGAAGAGTTTTATTTTGTTTTGTATTTCTAACTTGTAGTGCAAAGTGCAATAAAAGAATTCTGACTTTTTTATTTGTTTTGCATTTTATTTTCAGCAATAATTTACAATTACTTACCAAAGACTCGAGAGTCGAGACAACTCGAGAAATTGGAGTCGAGAATTCTCGAAACTCGAGAAAAAGAATGAGTCGAGAAACCAGAAACCCTAGTCGGAAAATGTTAATAGGGTTAGATCATTTGTAGTTGGAGAGACTGTATGGGTAAAATGTTTTCAGAACCGAAAACCATTTTGGGCAAAAGGGTCAGTTGTAAAAAAATTGGTTGCCGACTGTATGTAGTTAATGTACAAAATGTAAATTGTAAGCGCCATGTAGACCAAATTTCACGGTTTACAGAGAGGGTTCCGTATGATAAATATTATGTAACGCCCAGCCCAATGATGACATATGTGGAGGGGGCTACTCAACCTGATTGTGATAACGATTGTTCTAGCAGTCCACTTTCGTTGCCTCCTACACAAATGGTTCAAGGGGAAACCCCCATACCAACTGAAGCTTCTCATGACCAGGAAATAGATGAGTGGCAGGAGGCTTCTGAGGAGGGAACGATGGGTGGGCCCGACAGTACAGTCATGGGAACTGAGCAACCGGGTTCTGAATCATCAGCGATGGTGCCTCCGAGCTTAGTGGAAGGTAATCACGGTCTACCACCTTCAGATCCACTGCCTAGTTCCCGTGAGCAACGGTTAAGGCCTAGGAATAAAAATATTAGTTATAAAGTGTAAATGTATGTAATTAATAATAAGGCATTATGTTAATTCTTTTGTATTATTGTCAACAGAGTTGAAAACTAAAGAGGGAGGAATTGCTGTGTATGCATGTATGCATTGTACGTTGGTGTGAGTGCGGCCGGCCGCCGCACACACGGCCAGTAATAAACGAGCTATCATTCGAGAGACGCGTGTTTTCCTTGTGTACCTAACCTACCACATATCTACCAGATAGCCATCACCAGGAAGATCACGCCATTTCCCAACCTGACGCTGATGGGATCCGCCATTCCATGGTCTCCCATCGTCACCTACCTGGGGGTCAAAATTGACAGCCGACTCACCATGGCTCACCAAGCCAAAGCAGCCGCGAACGCCGCAAGACAGGCCACCGCAATCCTGGCTCCAGTCCTGAAATCCAAGCTGCCCCTAAGGACTAAACTGGGCATATACAAGGCGTACATCAGGACGAGGATTACCTACGCCGCCCCAGCCTGGTACGCCCTCCTAGCCAAAACCAGAAAGGCTCAGTTGAGAGCACGACAGAACCGCAGCCTGCGCATCATGACGGGCGCGCCCTACTTCATGACCAACGCCGCCCTGCACCGCGACCTGGAGCTGGAGCCCCTAGACGACTTTATAGTCCGCCTCGCGCGGCGGCTGTTCGATAAAGCCGACAACGCAGGCCACGCCCACCTACAGAATATCGCGCCCCTCCACGCCCGGCCACCAGAAGGCAGGCCATACGCGAGGGAGCTTCTCGCCTCTCCCCCCTCACCCCCGCATAACCTAACCTTTTTTTTTTTTTACGGGGGGAAATGCGTTACGCATCCCGTCCTTGGGGTGTTGTTACAGGACGGGTATGTGGGACTCCTGGTCTCCAGTCTACCCACTAAAACCCCCCGGTGTGACCTCGCTCCGCCTGGAGTGGGGCTAGGGGAACGCTTGGCGCTTACCCCGGCACCCATTTATGGCGTGCTGCCCTTGCCCAGCTCAGCGGGCTTTTGAGCCCGCCCCCTCACCTAGAGGTGACCTTACCTGAAAAGGCCGCCTTTTCACCTCGGGACGTTTCTCGTCGGGCAACCGATCTCCCGGTCGGCTGCCCGAGGTCCCGGTTAGGGCGGTATTTGGCGGACGTAGGCGGCCCGCCTTCGCCCTACTCTTCTTCGGCGGATAGGTGGTGCGAGGGGGTCGGCCTCTCGCTCCCTTTCCACCGCCTCCTTTTGGGACATGACGTCGCTGCAGAATGCGGCGACCGCTTCCCAAGCGGCCCTGCTCTGTACCATTGCACCTGCTATGGCAGGCAGCGAGAGGTCCGCCCAGATGGCCGCGATTAGTTGGCATCGCGGTACATGCCACGCGGGGCACACGACGCGGGTGTGCTGCGCTGTGTCTTCGTCTCCGCTCGTGCAGTGTTTGCACACCATGGAGTCCTCGCGGCGGGCCACCCGACACAGGTATCTACCGAAGCATCCGTGCCCGGTGAGTACCTGCGTCAGATGGAACGTCATCTCGCCGAAGTCGCGGCTTAGCTACCTCCTGAGGACCGGGCGTATGGCACCCACCACCTCCCGACTTGCGCTTGGAGCATGCAACCTTTCATCCCACTTCCTGAGGAGATCATCCCTGGCTTCGTCCCTCCAGAGCTTAATCTCCTCCGGATGCGGACTGTTGCCCTCCGCTCGCTCCACTGCTGTTCGCCAGTACACCACCGCAAGGACCCTGGCTTCGAGGTCCCACGGCGGGCTACCGGCCAGTAGGGTTGCCGCCTCAAAAGAGACCGTCCTGTACGCTCGGATCGCCCTAGTGGCTATTACCCGTTGGGGTCTTCGCAACTGGGCCACGTTACGAGCGTTCAAGGCCTCTGCCCATATGGGAGCCCCGTACATCGCCATAGAGCGCACCACCCCCTGGTACAGGCGGCGACATGCGCTGCCCGGCCCCCCAATATTCGGGAGCAGCCCCCCGAGTGCTCCGGCTGCGGCCACCAACTTTGGTGCCTTGCGGGAAAAGTGTTCTGTGAACCTCCATCGACCATCGAGGACAATGCCTAGGTATCGCAGCGTCGACTCGATGGCGATGGAGGTGCCTATCACGATCGCCATGGCAGGACGGGGCGCGTTTCGAGGCCCATGAAAGAAGAGGGCTTCGGACTTATTTAGGGCCACCTCTAGCCCCAGGGCCCTAATGCGGCTCACCACGTGTGCGACTCCCGCTGTGCCGAGGAGCAGGGCTTGTCTATGGGTGTTCCCGCTTGCTGTGACGAGAGTGTCGTCGGCGTAACAGAGTACGCCGACGCCCCGCGGGTTGGTACCGCGGAGCACCCAGTCGTATCCGATGTTCCACAGGAGCGGTCCGAGCACCGACCCCTGTGTCACACTGCATGAGACCCTCCTTATTGACCATCCGTTCTGGGCTGGGTAGGTGATGGCCCGATCCCGGAAGTAGTCCCCCACTACGTTTTGCAGGTACCGGGGCAGGCCGTGGTACTGCAGCGCTGCCTTGACAGTCTCGAAGGGCAGGGTGTTGAAGGCATTCGCTATGTCTAGCGACACTGCGCATGCGCATATTGCCACTCTGGCTGGGAAACTTAGTTCTGCCGCCTATGCAGTTAGACGTATTAGACAGCTAACTAACGTTGAAACGGCCAGGCTGGTGTACTATAGTTACTTCCATAGTGTTATGTCTTACGGAATCCTGTTGTGGGGAAAAGCGGCCGACATCCAGACCATCTTCGTGCTACAGAAACGAGCTGTACGCTCCATCTACGGACTAAAAACCAGAGAATCGCTAAGAGATAAATTTAAAGAGGCAAACATTCTTACTGTAGCATGCCAATACATTTTTGAAAATATTATGTATGTACGGAAAAATTTACATGAATTCAAGCTTAACAGTGATATCCACGACTACAACACTAGAAGTAAACACAAGGTTGTAGTGAAGGCCAGTCGTCTCCGAAAGGTTAGCACGTCGTTTGTGGGGAACTGTATACGATTTTATAACAAAATACCTATCGAAACAGTTAACTTGCCAAACACTAAATTTAAGTCTTATGTTAGACGTTATTTGCTAAACCAAGCGTATTATACTGTCAACGATTTCTTAAATGACAAAAATGCTTTTAAGCCAGTTGTAGTTAAATATTGTTAGATTTAATACACCTATGTTTATCTTGGCGTAAATCCTTGTACTTGTATACTAGTTGCGTTACGTTCTATTTAACATGATGCTGTTTCTCGCCAAAAAGTCGCTTTAATCTTTGCTAACATCAATGTCCGCCAGCTTGAATGTCATGCTCGCTTAAGGCCCGGGGTACTGTGAATGACCTTGACCACTTAACGACTGCCGATGGCCGACCCAAGCGACATCTGTTCAACAATGATCGCGTTAGCTCGATTCGCTTGTAAACGGGCTGCCTTGATAATCGACCTGTTCCGCTGTTGCGTCAGTAGATGGCGCTCGGATTGCCCGGTGAACTACGCAGAGTAGTGTTTGTATCAGATGAAACAATATGAAGACTGAAGAAACATTCATATTTGGCTCGTTGTTTTTTGTTGTATAGTTGACGAAATATAAGCTGCCCCGATTCCTCGAACAACTTGTATGGCGAATCGGTGCAGCTTATATTTCGTCAACCATACCTACTACGTACTACGTAGTAGCAGTGGCGTGCACAGAGTTTTTAGACAGGGTAGGCAGATTTAAAAAAAGCCACGAATATTTATTATTCGCAGGTAGTACCACCTATTAGTTAGTGTCAAATTTACGATTCATATTCCTTTACTAATGCACTAATTCCAAATCAACGGTAGTGAGATCAAATTGAGAAAGGGTAGTGTACCTACTATCCGTTCTCAATGGAGAATGTCAATAGGTCTGCAAAATCACTTGAAAGTTTGTTACGATAAAGCTTTCATTCATACAAATACATTAGTTTTTGTTTCATTCAAAAATACCAAGTAGTTTTGATTTTACATGCATTTAAAGTGAGTCCCGCTAACCGCGTGTGACGTCATTTTGCAACGCTAGTCTAGTACGTACGGAAGCGCGCGAACGGAGTGAGCGCGTGTATAGCGAGTGTTGCACTATGACGTCACGAAGGCGGGTCGTCGCGCGTCACTTTAAAATTCAATATCTTGGAAACTAAAGGTCGTATCGAAATAATTCCTTCACATATATTTTTTTATTTTCAACAAAGAATACAGAAAAATGGAATTCTAAATAAGTTAGGTACCATTAGGTACTGTACGAATATCGTTAGTTATTGAATAAAGTTTTCCTGTGATGATGATTATAAAAAAAAGGTACTTACTGGCTTTACTTCGCCAAATAAAGTTTCCAGAAGAACATACGTAGTAGGTACGGTGAACCAATTTGATTTCTAGGCCACTTGGTACCTTGTCACAGTGATATTAATATGATAGCTCTAGCGGCTATAATATTGATTCTAACTGCGACAAGGTACGAAGTGCCCCAGAAATCAAATTGGTTGACTGTACGTACCTATTTATGATCTAAACAGAATTTGATATTTATTATTGCGATAATAAAAAAAGCCAATAAATGCTTTTATTGGAATATAACTTTTTTTTAACCAATCAGATCACACACAAACTCATAACTCCCACGGGAGTTATAAAATTCCATAATTCCCGCGGGAGGTAAATCTGCTATAATTGCTTTATACGCACGCGTGCAATAACACACTTTACGAGCAAGTGTGTGTGTTCAGATAAAATATTGCTCTTACGAGTATATGAAGAATTTACTTAGATATTTTACAATAATTAAGGGATATGCAAAACCGTACAATTATTAAGAGTGTACAATCGAGGTCATAAATATGTTTTCACACCACCTGGTGGACAATGCCCAGTTATATATCAATGCAAACCTTACCGAAAGCAAATCATGCTTACCGAAAGCAAACCATGATAACCCTAGTTTGCCGCGTTGTAATATTACTTATATACTAAATCTCATTACAACCCTCGGGTAATAATGTGATATCACTTTTCATAGTTGCTATTGTTATTCCCTTAAAGTCTAATTTCGTGAAGTCCGCACGGCGGCGAGCAGACGGCATATATATGATAAGTTGTTTTTTTTTTTCAAATGAGTTTATAACTAGTATTTACAAAAACGAACTGTTTTAAATACACTATTATTCTGTTTTTACTTACTTACGGTTCAGGTTCAATGGATAAATTGTCATTTGGTGGACCATCATCAGATTCAGATTCATTTATTTCATTAATGTAATTTACAATATAAGTTTGCATCGATGTCAAAAATATAAGAATTCACAAAATGATCGTCAAGTTAGATATAAATAAATAAAGAGAATAATGAGATAATGAAATGAAAATATTCTCCTAATAAGGATCTTCTTAACATAATTGAATACGCGCGCGACGACCGCTTTAGCTTAGTTGGTAGTGACCCTGCCTACGAAGCCGGTAGCTCTAGTATAAGTTTTTTCGAAACATTAACTGATTCGAACGCGTTTGCGTTTTGTCTCAAAATGTATGAAAACGCTCTCACCGAGTTTGAAATACGCGCGTTCATCGGTTAGCAACAAATGTTAAAATACTCGCCGTTTTAGTTTCCACTAGTGACCAACTGACCACCAGAGGCGCTGTTCACGTTTTTATACCACTTTCATACATTTTGAGACAAAATGCAAACGCGTTCGAATTAGTACCTAAGTTCATTTATTACCAAATTATGAGATAGACTGTGAATAAATCACCAAAATAACGTCATCATACAATCCGAAAGATACCCTACCTGATATAATTATAAAATAACAAATTAAAATAAAACTAAAACTAACCTAAAAATAACCTAACTATACCTAATAAAAACCTTAATCTAAAAAACCGCCAGTGGGTAACGTTCCCAAAGTGCTGGGCGAATTAGTTAATGTTTCGAAAAAACTTATACTAGAGCTACAGGGCATTTATTTTTGTGATGAGCACGAATATTTGTTCTTGGGTCTTGGATGTTTTCTATGTATTTAAGTATCTATTTATCTATATAAGTATGTATATCGTCGCTTAGTACCCATAGTACAAGCTTTGGTTAGTTTGGGACTAGGTTGATTTGTGTAAGATTGTCCACAAATATTGATATCGATATTGAATACAAAAATTATAGTATAGGTACAAATTGAATTAAGGACAACGATGGCAATACAAATAAATAGCGAAGTCAAATCAAATATCATTTTACAAACGTAAACAAATGTCAGGATCCTCATGATCATTTGAAAAATGAATCGGAGTAGTATTGAAACAACAAGTGTTATACGGCCTCTTAAAACTCCAACTATAATAGATAAGTATAAATAAAACTGTCTTACAGGTTGTATGTCTCTATGTGTCCGCACTACTCTGTGCAACGGGAATCGGCTCAAGCTCGGTGCAAACTTCCAAACTAGATAAGTAAACAAATATCTGACAACAGCGCTGTGCCTCGAGCGAAGCGAAGTCGCAACGTCGCATTCACTTTCATATTTGTGGGTAGAAAAATTTGACGAGTGTTCACGGCTCACATATGTAGGTAATATGTGAGATTTGAAAAGCAACTTTTTGCTTTTTAAAAAACATACTACACATTTTTATATACATTTTACTTGCTTTTTCATAAAAATATTCACTGTCATGATCAAGACTGGCAGTAATTTACTATCAGCGCTAGAATAAGCGCCTACCATTTTATACGAAGCAAAGTTTTCAAGTTTGAAATTCATATTACAATACTTAGACGATTATTAACTACAACAGAAAATAGGTTAAATCCTCAAAAATAACTGAGCTTAATTTGGAAACTTAGAATTCTGTCGTAACCGAATAATGCTTGCACACATTTTGTTTTTAATGTTTCTTAAGCGTAGTTTTTTGTCGTAATTACAATGTATGTGAACAAACTAACTACAACAGCAAATAGTCAAGGGTATGCGTGTCCTAAATATGTACTTTGCAGGTCATTACGTTCAATATATTCTTCAAATATTCTGCACAAAAACACCTCGATTTCAATACTTTGCCCACCTCTTCACCTTAAAGGACTTTGCTTACGGTGGCGTCGTTGATCGGGTCGCCACCTTCCCTAACAGATGGTCGAGGGAGACGATGGCTGAGATACGCGTCATACTCGTGATCGGGTGCTGTTTGTGGAGTCCGGTCGTTCATGCTTGCAAGGACATATTAACTACTTTAATACTAGTGTCTTCTCTTGGAGATACTAGTCTCGTCTCGTCAGTCTTCTCTTGGAGATTGACGAGAGACATCACCCTGTTATGGATTAGTTTTTGTTGACATTGACTCTGAGAGACACCTCTATATTAAATTGTTTTTTTTTTTTCCTTTTATATTTAAAACTTATTATTTTTATTTTGACGCTCAGAGACCATTTACATCTTTGAGATATTATATTAAATTTTGTTATTCAGACTGAGACCTTATACATCTCTCAATTTTACTATTATTGTAATGTTTGTAATAGATAATTAATATTTTGACATGAAATAGTAGATTGTTTGACAAGGGGCTAAAGTAAGCCATATTACTACGAGATGGTTATTTTCCCGAACGTAGTGAGGGGAAATTGTTCGAGTGGTAATATGGCTTTTAGACCCGAGTTATACACTCTACATTTCACTTCGATTGCGAGAAAACACATTAAACACAAATTATCCACCTTCAATGAATAATTTAACTCTTGGCGGGCGTATGTCTAATTTGACAGCATGTTTTTTTTTCTTAGGCCTGTACCATGCCTCGCTATGCTGTTCGCTTAAAAGCCTTGTCACACTACCCTATCGGTAGGGTAGTGTGATAAGGCTTTTACGTATTCGCCTCCCTTTCTTTTGCTATATTAAAGAAGGAGATGCAACACGCGCTTTTTTTTTCTTTTAAGAGACGCAAGTCCTTTGACCATAGACACCGCTTAATCTTTAAAGAACTGAAAAAGGTCTTTCCTGATTGGTCGATTTTAGTACAGCTGTATTCTGGTTGGTTGATATTTTTACCAAATATTTTTTAATCTGTCAGATTACTGTTCTGTGATTGGTGGATTTAATAGGTGAAGTATTTTGATTGGTCAAATTAAAATGTTTAGTGAATCATAAATATGTATACATATTTTCCCTAGGGCTTAAATGTACTACTTTAGTCCCGCTTCACAAGTCTAATATGACACACTTTTCGAGCATGAGAAGTGAAAAATGTATTAAATTCTTATTGATATATTTCTTAAATTGTAAATTAATATTTTCTCACGAAAAATCTATCATATGCTTATATTGTAAGACTTTTTTAAATTGTACATTAAAATTATGACATGTGAAAGTGCCCTTGTGGCCTATTTGCAGTATACATAAGAATTGTTATTTATTGTATTTCTGGGACTTATTGATTGTAATTACAGCCTATAACTAATACTTTTATTTAATAATTATTAATTGTAATGATAGATTAAATTTAAATTTGTATGCCTACCGGCGAAACATAGTGCCACTCTGTACCTCTAACACCACCAATCTGTAACCTATGTTTACAAATAAAAAATTACTTACTTACTTACTTACTTATAAATGTTTGAATTTTGAATTTGAATTTTGAATTTTGAACTGCCAACATCACTCCACCCCGCGAGACAGCCTCCTCGGCGATGGCCCTCAGGTGCGCAATAGCATCGATGGTCGACCTTTCCCGCCGGAAACCGTACTGGCAGTCATGCAGGTCGGGTCCTACCTCCTCGAGGTGCTTGACGAGACGGGCGGCACTCACCCGTTCGAATAGCTTACCCATCTCGTCAAGCAGGACGATGGGGCGGTAGGCAGACGGCAACTCCGCCGGGCGCCCGTCCTTCTGGAGGAGGACGAGCTTACCCGTCTTCCAGCTTCGCGGGAACTGACCTCGCATAACCTTTTTTTTTTTTTTTTAACCCAGGGAAAATCTTCATAAATTCCACCGCGCTTTAGGGGTGGCGCGATGAATATGCCGGATTCTTACCGGCTAAAAACCCTGGGGGGTTCTTCGCGCTGCTTTCGGCGGAGTCGCGGGAACGCTCGCACATCCGCAATTCCGTCAGCAGTTGTCCAGCTCCCTGGACCCAGCTGTGGGGGAATTTGTATCGTGTGTTCCCCCGCCACCATCATTTGTGTCGTGCGCCTTTGTTTCGCGCACTCCTACTCTGGGACCTCGATCCAGTGGGCAACAGTTGTCCCCGTGCCTGTCGCCCGGAGGTCCTTACTAGGGAGGCAGCCGACGCTCATGCGCCAGCCTTCTGCGCCCGGGGCGTCTGCGGCGCCGTTGGTCGGACGCGTTGGAGTCCTCCCTGGCCCGTTCCGCCGTCTCCTTCTGCCGCATTACCTCCTCGCAAAAGGAGGCAACCGCCTGCCACTGCAAGTGCGAGATGAGCCCTCTCCTCGGCAAAGGCGGGACACACTTCCAGCGTGTGTTGCGCTGTGTCTTCCGCCCCTCCGCACTGGTGACAGACTGGTGTCGGTTCCCTCCTTGCGATCTTCCACAGATACCTCCCGAAACAGCCGTGTTCCGTGAGTATCTGTGCGAGATGGAAGGAAACCGCACCCCACTTCCTATCAAGCCATCCCTGCAGGACAGGCCGCACTGCCGTTATCGTCCAGTGGCCATCACTGGGCTGCTCGCTTGTTCTCCTCCGTGGCGGGACTCGGCTACCCGGCGGTACACTTCCGCCAGCACCTCGGCGTCCAGCTCCCAGGGTGGGGTGCCCGCCAGAACGCAGGCCGCCTCAAACGAGGTGGTGCGATACGCCCTCGATACCCTGACCGCCATGACCCTTTGCGGTTGCCGCAGGTGGGCCTTGTTCTCATAGGCGGACAGGGCGTCCACCCAGATGGGTGCCCCGTACAGGGCCATCGACCGCACCACGCCCGTGTACAGTCGGCGGCAACTTGATTTCGGCCCGCCCACGTTCGGGAGAAGCCGGCTTAGGGCGGAGGCTGCCCCCACGAGCTTTGGGGCCAATCGTCGGAAGTGCTCCTTGAAGTTCCATCGGCTGTCAAGGACGAGTCCGAGGTACTTCATCGTCTTCTCGACGCCAACAGTAACTCCGCCGACCACAATCTGTGCACCAGGTGGAGGCGCCCTCCGAGGTCCGTGGAAGCACAGGGCTTCTGACTTATGCAGGGCGACCTGTAGTCCCAGTTTCCGGATTTTATCCACTACGTGGGCCACGCCCGCCGTTGCCAGGAGGGAGGCGTCCCTGAACGTGCCGCCGAAAAAAATAGATTTTCTTCTTTTCAGATCGTCGGAGCGAAAATTAAATCAAAACAACAACAAAACTGGTATACTTTATTGAGTCTTCATGTACTCGTAGGTGGAAAAACCCATTCTTGAGATCAAGCGCGCTAAATACCTTAGCACCCGCAAGCTTGTCAATGTGATCTTCTATGAGAGGAAGTGGGTATGCATCTTTCACTATCTTACTATTTATTTTCCTGTAGTCAACGCAAACTCTAAGACTACCATCTTTTTTTCGCACTAGCACTATAGGACTAGAATACTCTGAGAAACTCACCCGTATGATACCATTGTCGAGCCACTCCTGGATTTGCCTGTCTACTTCTTCTTGTTCCTTCAGCGAGATACGTCGTGGCCGTAGAGCTACTGGTACCTCATCCTTCAATACCAGTTTCAACTCGATTGGAGCTTCCCTCGTCTGGCACGGCGCGTAGTTTTCGACTAACCTCGTTACCTCTTCTTTAACCGCTGCGTCGCGCACGTGACCTAGACAATCAGCAACACAAGAAAAACATTTTACATCACGCAACCATTCAGTATTCGGATTCAACCACACAGAACTACCTTTCATAACTGTCACAATATTACGTAAAAACTCATTGCCTAAAATGATGTCTTTTGGCACTAGATAAAACACTGTCCCGTCGTAAGTATTCCCGTCGATTTCTATACTCGTCGTTATTTTGCCAATAGATTTCACTTTGGCGAGTCCGAAACCAGTCATCGTAATCGCCGCACTGTTATCGTAAGCCGGTAATTGCAGTTCACGGTAGCATTCAATAGACAAAAGGTTCACTTCACTGCCGCTGTCGACCAAAGATGATATTACCTCGTTAGAAATTCGTACATTTTTCACAGGTTTGCTGCCATTTTCAGTATTTGTGAACGGTTTGTTTACGTTTTGAGTGACCATGACCTCCCGATCACTCTGCGTGTACGCCATCTTGCGCGACTCGTCGTTGCAGCCAATGGCAGCGCTAGCGGTGTGAAGTATCTCGTTCGAACCAATGACGTCCCGTTGGGCACTTTCTTGCGCATACAAAGTGTCGCCCCCTGCCACCGAGTTAAAGAAAACTTTTTTCGAGTGAAGTTCGCTCCTATTTCCGCTGCCGCTGAAACTTGCACGGCGAGTTGATTGCCCCGTACCTGTTGCTAAATTTGTTTGCTGATTTGAATCCGCGATCTTGCGCTGGTTGCATTCAGCTGACAGATGACCAAATGCGTTGCAAGTGAAACACTTGCGGCTTTGTGATTTATGAGGACATTCGGATGCGACGTGATTTTTTTCCCCACAGGAAAAACACCGTACCGTACCGGATAGCGGTTTACTAATAGTCCGCTCTTTATTTGGCTTTTTATTTTGTTTTGCCTTCGTCCTCATTTCCTCGTAGATGGCGAGCTTGTCTTTTAATTCTGAATAACTTCTAACGCCGTAGAGGAGCATCTTGTTTACTTCCGCGTCAGGTATTCCATCAACTATGTATTTTATGGCTACATAATCAGCCATCTTGCCCTGTTTGCCGAGGGCTTTCATTGCGAACATATAGTCCAAACATGACTCGCTCTCATCTTTACGTCTTGAACTCATCATCTCGTGTATCGTCTTGCTATCTAATGTGTCTGGAAATTCCTTTTTTATGGCTTCTTTTAAATCTTCCCATTTTGTAAACAACTTTTCAGACTTTAACCACAGCGCAGCGGTGCCGGTTAAAGAGCGTCGCGCAACCAAAAGTCGCTGAGTTGGGGTCCAACCAAATATTTCCCCGTTGTCGTCTATGTCCTTAATCCATGTGGACACCGTGTAGGCCTTGTCTTGGCCACTGTACCTCGGCACCAGCGTTTCAGTATAATGGAGCATACCGCGTGCTTCTTCCATGTCTTGGTTGGCGTTCGTAGGTTGCTTCTGCTTCGACGGCGTGTCTGGCGGCATTCTTTGTTAATTCGGATCGTCGTTAAAATATCGTCGTATGCTTCGCGTTCATAAGTACAGGCCGGCGCATGGATAACCTTGTTCACCACGCGGCCGCAGAAAAGATTAAAATAAGTGGACGAAGAAGACGAAGACGTCTTCTTCGTCCACTTATTTTAATCTTCTACGCGCATCCCGGACGAGCCCCCAAAATGTGGGCCCGCGGGAGATAAATAAGTAGACCGTAACTTCGAAATAACAATTATATTCTATTTTTCACAAGGAAAGCCACAGGTAAGCAGTAATGAGATCCGCCATTACAAAATCAGTCTCACCGGAAGGAAACTTAAGCGAACAACTTAGCCTGCTTCACGCTATACCTTTCTCGCTCACACCTAGCACACCGTCCCTTTCTCTACGTTCCTTTCCAAGCATACATCACTCTCATACCACATATGATACTAATATTCACGTCCTCGATAAAAAACAAAACACACTTTGGCTGTCAAGTATTACAAAAATATAAGATTATTAAGAAGTGGTGTACTTATAAGAGATGCGCCGAATATTCGGTTTTCAGCATATTCTATTTGATATACGTCGAATTTTCGGTGATTTTTTGGTATTCGGCATATTCTATTAGAAATGCGCCGAATATTCGGTTATTATTCGGTATTTGGCATATTCTATTAGAAATACGCTGAATATTCGGTTATTCGGTATTCGGCATATACAGAATAATAACCGATTCGGCATGTTTTGAAATGTTCGGTCTTCAGCCGAATTATTCGGTTTAACTGCCGAATATTTACCGAATATTTTTGAGTGGAATTTGTTACAAGTTACAAGAATATATGAAAATTAGCCTTCCTCACTGAGTGGGGTATATCGACGAGTAGAGCTCATTGAGTGCAAGAATATAGTATTCTTTGTTTTTAAAAATATTCAAAAACAAAGGAATGAGAAGCCACTTATATTATCATAAAATTTTACATTCCCCCTTTATTATCTCATTTAATGTTAATCCTAGCGGAAAAGTGTATAGAACGTTTTTTGTAGATAATTTTATGTAGATCATTTATTCCTCAGAAAGTTTTTTTTTTGCTATGGGCCACCGTTGACAAGATTTTTATGAAAAACCAAAAAATTGAACCTTGAACGGCCGAGTATTCGTATTTGGTGAAAAACGTATTCGGCGCATCACTAGTACTTATTATTGATTTATCAA
The DNA here is from genome assembly GCA_951800055.1 of Cenopis cana. Lineage (NCBI taxonomy): Eukaryota > Metazoa > Arthropoda > Insecta > Lepidoptera > Tortricidae > Cenopis > Cenopis cana. Next base: position 242,950 of record CATOHG010000030.1, read on the forward strand.
ATAAAAAATATGTTAATTTGCTTTTCAGTGGTTTATTTTATACCTACCTTTATACCAGCAACTAGTCATTACCATACAAGTGATATCATCACCGTCTATTAAAAAATCATCGCCAGACCACATTCGTCAACACCATCTCATGGTTCAATGTTACGAATCTTATAACTTCGAAAATACGCATTAAATGCTTGGCTAAATATAATTAAATTACTCAGAAAACATTCCTACATCATTTAGAATAGTTTTTGTCACATTTGAAAGAAGTAAAAAAATAAATATTTTTTTGTATGGTGAAAAATTTCTCGTTGAAATCCACCCTGCATTTGTTGGGTTAATAGATTACTGGGAGAACGATGTCGCCTACGGGAATGTTTTGAATGAGTTTTGCGATACCTTGAGCGAGAACTGCAGTTCCGTGAACGGCTTCTATTGTTTCGACCATCACTTGGCATATTTTCACTTTTACAAACACTTTTGAGCGATTAATGATATGTGGGTAGGTAGAAAACGTTTAAATTAAAATCACTGCTATCAAACTTTGTCAATTTAAGCAATTAAAGGCATTGGACAGCAAAACAAGCGAGATTAAAACGGATACAATCCAAATTAAATTAAAACTTGTTAAGCAAAATCAAACGGAAGAAAAATACTTGCTGTTTACGCACAGGATAATAAAAAGGAACGAACTCACCAGAATTCTCCAAGGTACGTACGCTTACAGCACCTGGTTTATCACTTACGCAAACCGCAAATTTTAAATAAACGGTAACCGTTGACGTTGATTTTTAAACAAAATATGACGAGCTAAATTGCGTTTTATTACAAGCAGAGGTCAAAGCGGACTAGGACACGTGAAAGTTATCCCGACTTCTGATTTTAGGAATCAGGAGCAGAAATAAGTAAAAACAAAATAATTTACAGCAAAATTTATTTTACACACTTTTATAAATTAATTATTTTACAACACATTTATTATTTTAGGACTAATTAGGCAATTTGACTCGTCAAACGGACAGAGGTTTCGCTTGTCAAGTGACCAGGACTGAAATGTGTCTCTAAATGAGCGCGCAGTAGTTTTTATAGACAAAACGGCTTCCCCCACTCCGTCACCTCGCCTGACGGACCGGTATGGAAACATCTGCGCTAATACTAGTGTATACATATTTTTAAGTGCTTCGAATAAATTATTTATTCATTCAATATGTTTTGTTGTATTCAAACAAAGTCACGAAGTTGCTGTTGCTTTTAAACTGCGTTGAATTTAAACCGAGAGTTTATATACGAAATTTCAAATCTCGTACTGAAAAAATTTTTTTCTCATCGTACAAATTTTGAACCCCCTTTCATCCCTTTTAGGGATGAATTTTTAAAAACGCTTAAATACCTATTTGTTATATTTAAACAGAGAGTCTGTGTACGAAGCGTCATTCCTCTCACTTCAAAAAATATTTAATTCCCTGTACAAACTTTGAACCAGCTTTTCCCCTCCATTTAAGGAATAATTTCGAAAAACGCTGAAATACACTATTGATGTATTTAAACAGAGAGCCTATACACGAAATTTCAAGTCTCTAAGTCCAAAAATTGTACGTTTCCCATACAAACTTTCATCCCTTATTTTACCCCTTTAGTGAATGAATTTCAAAAAATCCTTCCTTATCCCAAAGAATATAGAAAGCTAAGAACGCTAACTCTTTGGAAGTATCATAGCAGGTCAGAAAGCACTAGCGAGATGACGCTACCAGGCTGAAAATGAAAAACGTATTGTTGATTTCGCCAAAATGTTGCATTTTAACATTCTAAATCGACATATTTAGACATTATAAAGCATAAAATATAATTTGATACAGTGTGTCACAATATAACACGAAAATAATAAAATAAAAAATAGCCCTTTTCTAACAGTTGATTTGCTTCAACTGATCGTACGTTTTTGTGAACTACATGGCCAAGTGTCTGTATTGTATTCCGGCAGATGGCGCAAATTTTAACAATCATGTAATGAAGTTGCCAGACTATTGAAAAAGGGTAAACTTCTGGGATAAACTACATTCATGATGAAAGAATAAATTGCGTTTAGATTTACGTTATTAATAGTATAACTTATTTTACTTAGAAGTGGTTACTATTCCAAGATATTCCTATTTGTGTTATACTTTAACTATGAATTTAAATAATACTAAACTTGTTTGTTTGTTCTATTACTTTTATGTATGAATTGGCAACACTGGTGAATGACACATACCAGCCACTCCAGCCTGTGGTGGATCAAATATATTATATTAGTTTTTAGGGTTCCGTAGCCATCATGGCTAAAACAGAAACCTTATATTATAATTTCATTATGTCTGTCTGTCCGTCCGTATGTCACAATCAATTTAGTCTGAGAAGTAAGTATGGTATGAGTAGTACAATTATGAAATTTGGTAGGACATTATATTATGAACCACTGCAAAGGTGATGTAAAAGTACGAAAAAATTATATATTAGGGGGCACTCCACATAATTTCAAATATTACAATGCACATTGTCGTGTTGAATATTTATCGATTAACCTTTAAAAATGAAATAGAGGTTACTAAACAAGATTTCGATCCAAGTCAATTATTGGTGAAATATTAGCTGTCAAAGTCGTAAATAAATAAAAATTGTTTTTTAAAAAAGTGTGCCCATTAATTAATACTTTAAACGATTTTTGGTTTGAACAAGATGGATGTAAGGGTGTTTGAGAACTGTCTTGCTCAAATAAAAGGACGTAAGTGCCGTAAGGCCCCTATGAAGATACGACTTTTTTTGATTCAAGTTGTTGGATAGTGTGCTTTAAAAGCGGAGGTGAGACGTATTTACGGGATTGGTTTTTGGAATAGGTTTGGGCATGGACGCGTAAGTACGCGATCCCGTCCGCGCGTCTTTTAGCGTATCGAGTACTAGGCGTACGACGACTCTGAAGACTCGAAACGTCTAAGGGTCTTAATGTTCCGCGCTATTCGTATTCGGTCGGGGTCGGTTTAGCGCGTCTTTGGACCTAGTCTTTGGATCTAATCTTTTTGTGGACGCGTACTCGCAAAACTCAGTAAGCGTTTTGCCTAGTACGTCTCACCTCTAAAGCGGATTAAATTTGACATTTAATTTGAAGTTTAAGCCAAAAAATTTTTTTTGCGAAAAATTGTCATTATACTCGATTTCGACTAATTCAGGGGTAAGAATTTCAAATTTGACATTTATTTTGAATTTTAAGCCAAATATTTTTTTTTTTGCGAAAAAACGTCATTATACTCGATTTCGACTAATTCAGGGGTAAGGATTTCAAATCTGACATTTATTTTGAATTTTAAGCCAAAAAAAGATTTTATTGCGTAAAATCGTCATTATACTCGATTTCGACTAATTCAGGGGTAAGGATTTCAAATTTGACATTTATTTTGAATTTTGAGCCAAAAAATTTTTTTTTTTGTGAAGATCGTCATTATACTTGATTTCGACTAATTCAGGGATAAGGATTTCAAATTTGACATTTATTTTGAATTTTAAGCCAGAAAAATATTTTTTTGCGTTAATTCGTCATTATACTCGATTTCGACTAATTCAGGGGTAAGGATTTCAAATTTGACATTTATTTTGAATTTTGAGCCAAAAAAATTTTTTTTTGTGAAGATCGTCATTATACTTGATTTCGACTAATTCAGGGATAAGGATTTCAAATTTGACATTTATTTTGAATTTTAAGCCAGAAAAATATTTTTTTGCGTTAATTCGTCATTATACTCGATTTCGACTAATGCAGGAGTAAGCATTTCAGATTTTATATTTATTTTGAATTTTAATGACGTTTTTTTAAAAACATTTTTTACTTAAAAATCAAATAAATATAAAATTTGAAATCAGAGTATAATGACATTAATGACGTTTTTTCGCAACAAAAAAAATTTTTTGGCTTAAAATTCAAAATAAATGTCAAATTTGAAATCTTTACTCCTGAATTAGTTGAAATCAAGTATAATGACGATTTTTTGAAAAAAAAAAATTTTTTATTGCTTAAAATTCAAAATAAATGTCAGATTTGAAATCCTTATCCCTGAATAAGTCGAAATCGAGTATAATGTGTATTTACATGTTTATCTTTTAGTCACCCTAACCCTAGTATATAAGTAGTTATGTAAAGACATGCTAACAAACTATGGATCGTTTTGGTCTGCAATAAAGATGATTGATTGAATTATAGTGACGTTTATTCGCAAAAAAAAACTTTTTTTGGCTTAAATTTCAAAATAAATGTCAAATTTGAAATTCTTACCCCTGAATTAGTCGAAATCGAGTATAATGACTATTTTTCGCAAAAAAAAAATTTTTGGCTTAAAATTCAAAATAAATGTCAAATTTGAAATCCTTACCCCTGAATTAGTTGAAATCGAGTATAATGACGATTTTTCGCAAAAAAATATTTTTTTTGCTTTAAATTCAATATAAATGTCAGATTTGAAATCCTTATCCCTGAATTAGTTGAAATCCAGTATAATGACGATTTTTTGAAAAAATATATTTTTTTTTTGCTTAAAATTCAAAATAAATGTCAGATTTGAAATCCTTATCCCTGAATAAGTCGAAATTGAGTATAATGTGTATTGACATGTTTATCTTTTAGTCACCCTAACCCTAGTATATAAGTAGTTATGTAAGACATGCTAACAAACTATGGATCGTTTTGGTCTGCAATAAAGATGATTGATTGAATTATAGCGACGTTTTTTTCGCAAAAAAAAAACTTTTTTTGGCTTTAAATTCAAAATAAATGTCAAATTTGAAATCCTTACCCCTGAATTAGCTGAAATCGAGTATAATGACGATTTTTCTAAAAAAAAAATTTTTTGGCTTAAAATTCAAAATAAATGTCAAATTTGAAATCCTTACCCCTGAATTAGTTGTAATCGAGTATAATGACGATTTTTCGCAAAAAAAATTTTTTTTTTCTTTAAATTTAAAATAAATGTCAGATTTGACATCCTTATCCCTGAATTAGTCAAAATCGAGTAAAATGACGTTTTTGCGCAAAAAAAAACTTTTTTGGCTTAAAATTCAAAATAAATGTCAAATTTGAAACTCTTACCCCTGAATTAGTCGAAATCGAGTATAATGACAATTTTTCGCAAAAAAAATTTTTTTTGGCTTAAACTTCAAATTAAATGTCAAATTTGAAATCCTTACCCCTGAATTAGTCGAAATCCAATATAATGACGACTTTCCGCAATTTTTTTTTATTTACTTAAAATTCAAAGTAAATATAAAATTTGAAATCCTTATCCCTGAATTAGTCGACATAGAGTATAATTCGGATCGGTTCGGGTCGGTTTTCGCAAAAAAAATAGGAGGAAATTTAAACTATTATTTACTTGATTACCTGGTAGTTATTATAATTTTAATATTTCCTTACATTACATTGTTTGAGAAAAGCACTATACAAGCCTCGGCCGGAACAGGGATTGCAGGACTCGTTTTATCCGGCCTCGTCTACGACTCGGCCGTCTACACCACAACAGTCGTCCAGCAATCCCTTACTTCACGGCCTCTGCAGTAATGTACTATTAGGGCCAATTTTTTTGGCGTTGTAGTTTTTTTTATTTCTTAGAATTGCATGAAAATTGGTATGTTGGAAGAGCTCCTGATTTTGTACAAGTAAAAAAAATATGACAACAAGGCGTCAAAAAAATTTTTTTCCCATCCATTTTTTCCACTGAGTTACGAAAATCTCATACGTTTTGTCACTCAATGGAAAAAAATTGTGGGACAGTGTAGGAAATCGCGCACATATTGTTCAGAATCAGGAGCTCTCCCAACCTACCAATTTTCATGCAATTCTAAGAAATAAAAAAAAACTACAACGCCAAAAAAATTGGCCCATTAATGAATGCTAGGTAATTACTCGTAGGTACTCGTATCGTAGTATCTAAAGTAATTTCTCAAAAATGGGGGAAATACGACAAAAAATTAATTAAGATTTGAAAAACATAACCTTAAAACGTCAAAAACATCATGCTTTCCCGCCGTTTATTTTTTTTAACAGAATCTCAAGTGTATTTTTCCGCCGAAAAACGCAAATTATTCGAGACATAAAAAAACGTCGCGTTTCTAACAGAAAAATACGAGCTGAATTGGCTGAATACGACCTGTGCCTCCTTTTATATGACAGTTTCTACTTTTTAAAAAGTTCATAACTCGACAAATAAAGGAATTTATATGTAACACTGCAGGCCGACTGCAACTCGCCTGCAATGCTTTTTACTTTTTAATTTGGATCTGACCTTAAACTATACACTTTACCTTCCAATATGTAGCGACTAAAGTCCAGTTTGCGGGCCATTTTTGAGAAAAGTAATATGCGTATTGCGCGCGTAAACATATAAATGTGGAATGAATTAGACGACCGCAACGCGTGCGCGGCAGGCGGGAGGCGAGGTACCGCTCGCTTAGTTCCCGTTCCCGTGCGCCGTGCGCCGGCGGCGCGGCGCGGCGCGCGGCGCCTCGACGGCCCGGGAGGGCGGCGTAGTTATGAATTTCGCGCCTTTTTTAATGTTTATTCTGTTAAAACACAATCTATACATGTCTTACTTTTTGTAATATGACTGCATAACCTTTTTATATTTGTAGACTTATCTAATTACATACTAATTATAATTAGGTACTTATATTAGATCATTCACGACGAAAAATGCACGCTTATGATTTTAAAATTGTGGCTTGACTATTAATTAATTAATTTAGAATTATCGAAAGCTTCAGGTCGATAATTCGGTCCCACTACATACCTAACTTATATTGGTACTTTTGGTACTCGTATAGTGTACTCGTGTCGTGAGTACATGAGGCTTTCTAGCAAATAAATTTTTGAAGGGGTTTACCTACGAAATTATTAAAAACTACTTACTCATTTTAAAACACTAACCATAACCAGTAATAGTAACTAAAAAAAAAAGCACACTTCGTACCTACAGAAAAAATAAAAATCCAAAAGTCTGGAGACAGGGTTTGAACCCGAGTACTCAGGATTTGAAATCAACTACTCGAACCACTCGACTAAAACAAAATGGACTCGCGCGCCGAAATTGGTGTATACTAAGAACAAACTACTGATAGCACCTGCGCCGCAGCGCTGCTGCGTCTGTTTCGCCGCTAGAACACGAGTTTAGATTGAAAACAACGCCATCTGTAATAATAAGTTGAACTACGAGGTACCAGCGACGATAATAAGTTTTAAGCGAGATAACTAGCAATGTACAGAGTTAGCATTCTTAGTTTTCTATATTCTTTGACAGTACTAAAGCCTAGCTAAGTGTTTACTGTTATTACAGTGAAACCTGGATAAGTGAGAAAACTATAACTGGGACGCATGCTGTGGTCCCGACACTTTACCAATGAATTACCTCTGTTAGTGGGAATACAGAGACCTCTGTAACTGAAACGAGTCCTGTCGATTTTTTCGTCAAAATTACCTCTATCTCTATAACTGAGACAGTGAGTGTTTGTGAGTGCCTATTAAAGACTTATTGCTAATTTGTTTTTCTTGAATTTTATATTGTATTTACCTCTGTTACTGAGATGCTGTCAACTTCGAACCTCTTTAAGTAACTAAGACCTATAGGTAGTGTAGGCGACGCAAATGTTTAGAATAAGTACATAGGTAGTTATTGTAGTATAGTTTCTAATTTATATTAACTTTTGGTACTTGTAACGCCATCTAGTGTGACATATGAACATTAAAGATATATAAAACGCTAGTGGGTAGCGAGCACAAGTCATGCACCGACAGTATACCGTTACAGTTAGTAGTACGTTTCCAAAAACTATATTCGCCGCGTTGGCTACTCGCTCGCACTATCGTTTAGCCTTATTTTTCCTAAATTACGTGTTTTCTTTGCTCCGTCCCCTACAATAAGTGGTCTTCGAACCGAATCTTTACTGGAAGTGATGAACGGAACTCCGGCGGAGCCTAAAACGCGTAAACAACATCGGGAATTCGAGCGCATGAGATTGCAAATGGCGAGCACGTCTAGCAACGCACCCGCGGAACCTATTGTTAAAATGCCAGACCTCGGCACTAATGGTGATGAACAGCCGAAGGATTTGGAACAAGTGAAAATGGAAACACCAAAACCTATACGTGGCTCAATTGCGTCAGGAAAATCGAAGCGATCTACATCGTCATCCATCGCCAGACGTAAGCAATTGGAATTTGAAGCCGCTCAAGCCAAAGCGCAAATTGAGCTGGCGCTTATTGATAAAAAGTTAGAAGCTGACCTAGCTCAAGTCGAGGCCGAGGAGTCAGGGAGTGAGCACGGCAGTGAAGGCAGTGGCGCGCTTAGCAACCAAGTGCGATCTCACGTCGAGCAATGGTTAAGTGAAGGTCACGACGCAACTACTTACATGCCGCAGCCAAAAGTACCGCTTAAACCCCTGCTTCAAGCACTACCAGTCAACAGTGCACCCGTCGACGTTGTTCAGCACCCCAATCTTCCTAGTGACAGCATTCAACAACTGGCACTGACCTTGAAGGACATCATGACGACCTCGTCAGGCCAGCGCGAGGACCGCCTTCTCAGTCGCCTGTCTACACCGCGAGAGTTACCAACGTTCAGCGGTGACTGTGTTGATTGGCTACATTTTAAGAGGGCATACACTGAATCTACCAGAGTGTGTGCGTTCAGTGATGCTGAGAACCTTGAACGACTGCGAAAAGCATTGCGTGGCGACGCCAAGGACACGGTTACCGCCCTACTGATCGGTAACACCCCGCCCGCAGATGTGATGAAAGCCCTCGAATTAAGGTTTGGCCGATCTGACGTTATTATTATGAATCTAACGACGCAGCTGAAGAAACTTCCTTCGCTCCCCACGTCGTACCAGCATGAGCTAATTGATTTCTCGCTAAAGGTAAACAACTACGTAGCAACAATACGTGCCCTGAATCAGCAGGATTATCTACGCAGCCCCGAGCTCGCATCAGCTGTTTTAAACAAGCTACCGAGCACCCTCATTGGTAAATGGACTGATTTTGCATACCAAAGGTTAGCCGAAAACCAGCCTAAGTTAACCTTGATTGCTACATTTCTCGAACAGGAAGCACAAATGTTATCATTCGTTGGAGTAACACAGGTACGAGAACAAAATAAGCCGAGTGAAACAAGAATGACAACAAAACATGTGAGTGATAACAAATTTCGACCTAATCGACCAATATTTACGACTAGTAGTGTTGAGGAAAACAAGATGTGCAAATTCTGTTCTAAAGGAGTTCACTCACTACCCGAGTGCCGTGTTTTCAAACGGGCGATGCGCCGTGACAAATGGAAGTTCATTAAATCGCAAGGACTATGCTACTGTTGTCTGACGTCACGACACGATAAAAATATATGCCCGGCGCCTTTGTGCGACATAGATGGTTGTGGTCTCGGACACCACAAAATGCTTCACTGGAAAAAGTCTACGTCATCACCGTCAGCTGATGCGATCACCGACCCGGCGCCCGAACCGGCCGCGGCGGCCGAACCGGCCACGGCGGCCGAGCCCGCGGCTCCCGATACCGTGGCACACGTAGCATCAGATCATGGTAAACTTTTATCCTCGGACCACGTCATGTTAAAAGTAGTGGCAGTGCAGTTGCGTGGACCTAAAGGTATCGTGAGTACATATGCCCTCTTAGACGATGCAGCTTCGGTCTCAATCATAGACTCTGACCTAGCAACCGAGTTAGGACTTAAATGTGAACAATCGAGTGCTATAAAGTTCATCGACGCGTTTGGACTCGAGGTGTATCAATCGGATGCGCCGACTGTCACCGCTCAGATAAGTGGATTAAATAACAATAAAAACACTAATAGTTACGACATTAAATTGCGTAAAGTGTCTAAGTTAAATTTGCCATCACAAGATTTATCTGTAATTAACAGTTTAACCTGTCAACATTTATCTCATATCAAGGATTATGTTTGTAAAAGTCGTGTAAAACCACGTATTCTTATTGGGGAAGATAATTACTTCTTAATTGCTCCGAGCGAAATTATTAATGGTAATAAACATGAACCTTATGCGTCTCGGTGCAAGTTGGGCTGGTCTATTCATGGTTATTGTGGTCGCACTCACTCTAACGCTGCCGGTATCTTTCATCTCAGTCACACGGATGACAATAATATTAGCGAGTTAAATGATTTAATTAAGCATTCTTTTTCCCTAGACTCCATAGGAATTTCGACCTTACGCCGTGAAAATAGTGATCATTTAAGGGCGTTACAAATATTAGACGATACAGCGCGCCTTATCGGAAATCAATGGGAGGTTGGCCTTCCGTTCAAGAAGGACGTATTCACCATGCCAGACACACGCGATGCTGCCCTTACGCGACTCCAGTCTTTAATGCGAAAGTTTGTTAAAGATGACGCGTACGCAGATCGTTACCGGAACGAGGTAAACAAACTGTTTACTTCTGGCTATGCACGTGAACTAAGGGAAAATGAACTCTCGGCGGACCACATATGGTACATTCCACATTTTGGAGTTCAAAATCCGAACAAACCCGGTAAGTTGAGACTCGTATTTGATTGTGCTGCTAGAGTGAATGGTACATGTCTTAATGACTATTTATTAACGGGACCTGACTTATATAATTCGCTTATGGGAATTATGCTTAGGTTTCGCGAAAATAAGGTGGTTATAATTGGGGATATTAAAGACATGTTTTTAAGGGTGAAAATAAGGCCGCAAGATCAACATGTTTTTCGTTTTTTATGGCAAGAATCGCCCGGTACACCCATAAAAACATGTGTTATGCAAAGTTTGCCGTTTGGGGGAACTTGTTCGCCTTTTATCGCGCAATATATTAAAAATAGAAATGCATCGAAATTTGATGATTTGTATCCAGAAGCTGTAAACGTGATTGTAAACAGTCATTATATGGATGATTGTTTGTATTCAACTAGCAGCGTGGAGAATGCAGTTAAGCTGATTGACCAGATAACGCAAATCCATAAAAGCGGAGGATTTGAAATTCGAGGCTGGTCAAGTAACAGTCAGGAGGTGTTAAGGAATATACCTATCGCTGCGCTCGCGCAAACAGCTGTGCAGTTCAAGGACGGGGCCTTGAATACAACTGAGCGCACATTAGGGTTGATGTTTCATCCTTCTGATGATACATTTGGATTTAAAATCTCTTTTCATCGAGTCCCACAAGAGATATTGAATGGAACTGAGGCTCCTACTAAAGCAAAAATGCTGAGTCTTATCATGTCAGTTTATGACATTCATGGTTTTTTATCGCCTTTTATTATAAAGAGTAAAATAATATTCCAGAACGTACATCGCAGTGGTGTGGACTGGAACTGCTGTATCCGGCCGGATGAACACGCGAGCTGGGTAAGGTGGCTCGACGAGCTTAAGCTTCTAGCATCGCTACGCATACCTCGACACTATGCTGACGCTGCAGCATGGACGCGTTGTTATGGCAACGCGACACGCGACGGATGATGGGGTAAGTGAGCCTATAATTGTAAACACCCAATTGCACGCCTTTTGTGATTCAAGTAGTAAGGCCTTTGCGTGTGTCATCTATTGGCGTTTCACCCGCTCGGACGGAACAGTGAATATATGTTTTGTGGCAAGTAAAAGTCGAGTCACCCCACTTCGTCCGGTTTCGATACCGAGACTTGAACTTCAAGGTGCCTTACTCGCCGCACGTCTCGTGGCTACTATACAGCGCGATCACAAGGATATTAAGGCGAGTAAGAGGTATTTTTGGACAGATTCCAATACCGTACTACAATGGATACGTAGCGATCCCAGGGATTATAAACCGTACGTCGCTCACCGGCTTGGTGAGATTGATGAGTTGACCACTGCGTCAGAGTGGCGGTATGTACCGTCTTCTCAAAATGCAGCCGATGTTGCATTGCAACTCGTGACGACTCCCCACCGCTGCAGTACCAGAGTGTATGGTTCCAGGGCCCTAAGTTCTTACGCGAGTGTGAAAGTGAGTGGCCTAAGGATCTGAAGAGCTATAAGCAGCTCGATGAAACCCTCTGTGAGCGTAAGGTTATTAACGTTTTATCGTCAGCTGACTGTACTAGCATGTTGCCAGTACCTAACGAGAATAATTTCTCGTCGTGGACTCGCTTGCTTATGACCACTTCACGGGTTTTATTGTTTGTTAAAAAATGTCGTCGGCAATGTAACCGACTCGACAGCATGCTATTGCAGTCAGCAGAGGAATTGTTGATCAAGAAATTTCAACATGATTCATTTCTCACAGAAATCGAATGCTTAAAACAAAATAAGCCATTACCTAAAGATAGCCGGCTACTACAATTAACACCGTATCTTGACGACGCGGGCTTGCTACGTTTAGGAGGCCGTATCGACAGGACTGTCGGTGTCGCAGAGGCTACTAAGAGGCCAGTGATTCTTGATGGCAAACACAGGACCACCAGGCTGCTTGTGGAGCACTACCACAGACGAGCACTGCACGGTGCTCAAGAACTTGTCGTAAATGAGTTAAGGCAGCGCTATTGGATTCTTAAATTGCGCCCTACCGTGCGTGCAGTTGCAGCACATTGCCTATTGTGTAGATACCGACGCGCCACGCCGCAACCGCAGCGCATGGCCGATTTGCCTCCCGCACGGTTGCAGCACAACCGTCGTCCGTTTTCTTTTACAGGAACTGATTTTTTTGGGCCAATGGAGGTGACAGTAGGTCGTGGTAGGCAAAAACGTTACGGCATGTTATTTACATGTTTGACAGTTCGTGCCGTCCATATAGAAATAACGGAAAGCCTAACTACTGACGCCGCCATTATGGCATTGAGACGGATGATAGCACGTAGAGGTGCCCCTACGGTAATCTATTCCGACAACGGAACAAACTTGAGAGGGGCAGACACGGAGCTGAAGCGCAGTGTTGCTGAATTGGACACTGAATCATTGCGCCAAGATGGACTATTGCGAGGTATTGAGTGGCGATTTATTCCTCCCGGTGCGCCAGAAATGGGTGGAGCTGTAGAAAGACTTAACTGACCCTACCTAAATTAAATATAATTTAATACGTTATCGAAAACATTGGCCATCAATAAATTTTGTGATCGTCTAGTTCAAACAATACGAATAGGACCCTTTACGTTGTGTTAAAATCATAATGAAAATAAACCGTTAAAATAATAACTCTTGAATTGTGATATAATAAAAACACAATTAACGCAATTAATAAAAAGCCGTTAATAAAACAAGTCTGAAATAAATGTCAATACTTAAAATCAATATTTCAAAATAATGACCGAAGATAAGTTTTATCGCCCGCATTTTTTATCAAGTGATAAAAATCATAGTAATCCGCAATGATTAATTCAATCCGCAATAAAACAATAATGAAGAATTAAATCAGAATAATCTGCATTCGTCAAAACAATAATAATCTAACTACATAAGTGAACATGCGACTCACCCGATTCAGCAACAGCTCGAACAAAGATAATTGATTCAATTAATTAATTACAATATGTGAATTATTATTAATAAATAAAAAAAATACAAACATGTTTCATTTAAAACTAACTAAAATTATACTATGATAATATATGCTCCAACACGATGCATAACAACGACGACCTGTAAAAACCAGACTACAAGGGGACCTTAGGAATTCAGACCTTTAGGTCTTAAAAGGGGACCTAATCCTATGTTATATCTTTGACATTGAGGGGGCTCCCTACACCCTACACCCCCTACCATCCAGCAAATCCGTCATGAACAACCTATCTATCCCTTAACTACACAGTTCAAACCATCCCTCCTATTTATTCATTCCTCATCAATCTCTCGTACTATTTTTTTAATAGAAAGTACTTTACGCAGAATGCCAAATAACTAGTTTTATTTATTTTATTTAAAGTTACGCTAAGCTTTACGCGCTGCTGAATTTACGCTTCCCTAATCCGTCATGCAGCCGCGGTATTTGTGACAAAGTTAGTGATTGTTGTCGATTATGTACAAGGTAATCTGAATATCATTTATATGCTATAACACACTCTGTACTGCAAACTCCTTAAAATGCGACGCAGAGCTCTCTGCCTTCACACACGACATCAGACGTCAGGGGTTAGCTTATGTCGAGAGATTACGCCCCAGAGAATGCAGAGATTATGTTACAGACATATGAACGACTCAGGCCTTGCTTGAGTACCTAACGTGTAGTGTAACGGCTCCTAACTTCTAAAGAACTGACCCGTCAGATTCTTTAGGTAAGAGCCTGATTCAGCTCCAGTAATCCCAGGACCTATTGTCAGCCAAGATACCTTCTGCCGAGTGTACCTAAATGTGTGTATGCAAATTGACTAATCATGTGGTGTGTCAGCTAGTGTGTGTTAGTGTGTGTGTGGTGTGTACGAGAGAGTGTGCTCATTATACCAGGCTATGCCATGGAATACAATGGTTGTGTGTAATAGTTTTTTTTTGTTGTAAGTTCACTATCTTGTCACAAATAATAGGATCAAAAGCAATCAAATGTTTGACACTGCAACGCCCTCAAAATGTTGAAAAGAGTTAATAAAAATATTAGATGTGTGTGTTAATAACTCTCTCCTGAAAATCAAGTACTTTGCAATGTCAACACTTAATTCATGCAAGTTTAATTTAAAAATAATGTTCATGAAAATAAAACTACTATTTTAAATGCACTTTCATTCCATGACGTAATAAAGATATAATGTGTATAAAGAATTTAATGTCGACCCTAGTGGTCCCTAATAAATCTTCTCTGGAACGCTCCATCAGCTCAATTGATATGCAGAAACGATCTAACATAGCCAATAATGTATGATGCCATGAAAAACAACAACGATTTCTTTAAACTGCTTGCAGAACTCTAGATCAGTGAAATGCCCGTCGAGATGACCTAAAAATATGAAGGAACAACCTTAATACCTATCATTTGTAATACATAATAATTTTATTGTACTACCTGTTACACTGACTCTATTAACAATTATAATTTACACTTAATAAATTAAAAATAATAATAATTAAACACTTAGAGTCATTACACATATCGTTCATTGTCAATTTTCACTATAACTACGTATTTCCCTACAATAAAACTACTTAATTGTTCACTACAAAAGTCAGAATGTCTTTGTATAAATAACACATAAACACTGAATTAATGGACCACTAATTTATAATTAAAACCGCGAACGCGCACACATAATTTTAAATAAATATCAATTATTTAATTAATCTTAAAGGAGATTCTATCGGACTGATTTTCGACCTGTCGCTAGGCGTCCCGTAACTCGACTGCCCTGAATTTTTAAACAATATCTCACGTGAATTTACTTGCATATTCAAATGTAGTAATTACCTTATATTTCATATTAAGATACGTCATTTTGGCTTCCAAATTATTAATAATTTTAACTAATGAGCGTATGTGTTATATTATCAACGCTTAACATAGGCTCTTTTGTCTTTAAAGACCTTGTATTTTTGTCAAGTGGGCACCTAGCAATGCAGCAATGTGAGAACAAATTGGCACTTCAACTTAACCACTTAAACTCAGCCATAAAGTATGAGATTTATTGACACAGTGTTTACGTTAATATATTTTAAACAAAGCTTGTCGTGGGAACATTTTTTTAGGCATGTGTATTAAATAATATGAATAAGTATATAAGACAATAATCGGGTACTGTAACCATTGTGGTTACAGAGCGCCCTCAGATAGACGATACAATTTTATAATCTAAGAGTATAAAAATGTGAGGATATCTTAATAAAACGCAATTTATCCCTTTTTTTTAACAAAATATTTATTTGTTTTTTGGTAAAATCCCCTACCGGCCAGTTACAAACAAAAATCAATTCGCTGATTTATATTAATTAGACGACTCGATAATTTTTATGTAGTAAATAGCAGAAATACGAGAAATAATATTTTATAGGAATATAATAACACTATGCAAATCGACTGTGCAAATCGATTTTTGCCTTTGGATGAGGAAATGCCTTTTATAAAGTATATATTTTTTTATACACATAATATTCTTATTCTATTTGAATAACAAAAATATAGCAACTTACTCTATTACATTAAGTAAAATTTAACATTAATACTTACTTCAGCACATTAAAGGAAAAATATAACATGAAAGGAAATACTCTTAATTTAGAACTACTTAATTATAATTACAATTCGAATAATTTCACGTAACAATCAAACCCTTTTTTTTTATAATTAAAAATACTAAATACAGTCTAATGGGAACGCTTTTCTTAAAATCTTATTTTTTATTAGTATAATACCTTTCTAAGTTGAAAGAATTGTAATTTCCTTTGATTTGTTTTGTTTTTGGGTCAATTAACGTATACGTATTTTGATATGGAATGGCAGCAATCATATAAGGTCCGTCATACTTCAAAAATAATTTCGCTGCCTCATGTCTAAGCGCATCTGATTTCGGATGCACTCTTAACTTAACTAATTGTCCTAACTCATAAGTGATTAATCGATGATTGGCATCAAAATATTTTTGCCTTTTAGCAGCATTTAATTTTAAAGTTTCAGCCGCTTGTATACGTGCCTCCCGTAAAGTTTCAGTAAGTTTTTCCTTAATAACTAATTTATTCTCTATAGGTGAAACATATTGTTCACCGTACATTAAATAATATGGTGAATATCCGCTAGATTGGTGCACTGTTTTGTTGTGGCACTCTTCTATATTATTCAACACATGTGTCCATTTTGAATGTGATTCATTACAATAAATTCTTAACATATTACCTAATTCCCTATGGAAACGCTCTGTACTGTTTGGTCGAGGGTTGTACACGGATGTATGAGTCGCTTTTATAGATAATTCTTTTAAACCGTTTATCCATCCCTTTGACGTAAACTGACTTCCGTGATCTGTCACAATGCACTTTGGGTGTAAAATTTCACAAAATTTTCGTACACAAGCTAATACAGTTTTTGTAGTACCCTTTTTTATCGGATAAAGCTTTACGAATTTAGACAGTACATCTTGTAATACAAATACATAATGACAACCAGATCTCCCTGTTGGCAATGGTCCATAAAGATCTGCCATAACCTTCTCACCAATTTCTTTTGATAACACTGGTTTGCACGGCCCTACGGTATTACAATTATTTATTTTAGCCAATTGGCACTTATGACATGTTTTTAACAATGATTTAGTTCTTGTCTTAAGTGAATACCAAAAATATTTACTATTCAATATTTTTATGATTTTATAACTTCCCGAATGTCCTAATTCTTCATGGTAATGTTTAATCAAATCGTCTATCATATCTTCCGGTATAACTAGTTTTTTATGTTCTCCTTCAACCGATACATATAAAATGCCATTACAGAGTTCGTATATACCCATACCGCCGCGAACTTGGATTTTTTCTTCAGGCTCGTTGACCAGTTTATTCATAATCGAATTAAGTTTTTCATCTTTCATTTGAAGTTGT
Organism: Cenopis cana; assembly: GCA_951800055.1. Lineage (NCBI taxonomy): Eukaryota > Metazoa > Arthropoda > Insecta > Lepidoptera > Tortricidae > Cenopis > Cenopis cana. The sequence continues at coordinate 260,455 of CATOHG010000030.1, forward strand.
GATATGTTTTTCAACTCTATTTTAAGTTTCTTGGTGTTTTCCGTGGAAAAAACTAACATTTCAGGCATCTTTGTTCTGTCTTCCTGAATAGTCTCAACATCATATGAATAACGCGATAAAATATCCGCGCCTATATTATCCTTTCCGGCAATGTATTCAACAGCATGGTCAAACCGATTTAAATAGATCAGCCAACGAACCACTCGACTACAGTGCATTTTCCATGACCGTAAAAAGGTAAGAGAGTGATGATCTGTTCTAATGACTACTTCAACCCCTCTCAAGTAACATTCGAATTTTTTTAGACAATATATTATAGCCCACATTTCCTGTTCAGAAACTGTCCAGCGCTTTTCAGCCTTGGTTAAGCCTTTGCTGCAAAATCCTATTACCTGATGATCACCATTCGAATCTAATTGATAAACATATCCTCCAATTGCAGTCCCAGAGCTATCAGTTTGCAAATAAAACTTTTTATTTGGGTCAGGATATTTTAATAAGACACTCTCAATAAACAAGTCCTTAACTTTTTCAAAAAGTTCTTGTTCTTCTGTTCCCCAACGCCATTTCACACCGGTTTTTAGCAACTCACATAAAGGTTTTATTGTATGTCCGTATTTATTGATAAAACGCCGATAATAGTTACATAGCCCTAAAAATGCCCTCAGATGTTTAATTTTTTTAGGTGTAGGAAATTCTTTGATAGCTTTAATTTTTTCTTCATCCATTTCAATCCCGTATGGCGAAATTACATGTCCTAACATTTTTACACGTTGCAATAAAAATTGGCATTTGGATAAGTTACATGTTAATCCTGCTAACTCAAATCGTTCCAATACTTTATCCAAATGTATCATATGATCCTCAAGTGTACCTTTACTATAACAACATACATCGTCTAAATAATTAGTACAGAACTCACGCACTTCTAGTCCTAAAATTTTGTCCATTGCTCTAGTAAATCCTGACACAGAGGTTTTCAAGCCTTGTGGTAGTCGTAAATATACGTATGATTTATTATTAAATATAAATCCGGTATATTTTATACTATCTTCATGAAGTTTTATCTGAAAATACGCGTTATTCAAATCTAACGTCGAAATAAATTTAACCCCATGAAATTGTTGTAAGATTTCAGATATTATTGGTGGTTTTTCGGTTTCTCCTTCAATACGTGTATTTAACTCTCGTGCATCTAATAATATACGCACAGATCCATCTTTCTTTAATGTGTATGTTAATGGGCTGGCGTAGGGCGTAGCGGCCCTTTTTATAATTCCTAATTGTTCAAATTCACGTATTTTATCTTCGACTTTATTTCGATAGGCAAAAGGAACTGGATAAGGATATTTAGTAAATGGAGTTTCGTTTAACATTTTTATTTTGTGCTCATACAAATGGGTACATCCCAGATTTGGTGAAAACACCTTTTTACGTCTTAAAAGGACCTTTAACAATGCTTGTTTTTCATTTTGTTCAAGTTCTAAAGTTTCGACATATTTAACAAAGTCTATCTCGGCCGGACCGTCATTATTTTGTGTCAGTTCAATATGACACATATCGCTCGATATTAAGTCCTCAGACGGAGGAGCGGAGGTATTCATGACTATGTTAGATTTATTTATATAAACCTCCTTGTTATTTAAGTTTCTCATAATAATTTTAGGTTCATTTGTACAGTCAATTAATACCTTATTGTCTTCCAACCAATTATAACCTAATATTATCGGACGTATTAGTTTATCTACAACTAAACACGGAGTGTTAATTAATTCGTCCTCAATTAATAACGGAATCAACACTAATTTATTTATACGAGCTGAACGTTGACCAATTGCTCCTTTCAAGGTTAAACTTGCAATAGGTATTGTTGGAAAATTACAATCAGGGGCTTGTAACCTTTCTAAAGTGTCCCTCGCAATCGCAGTAACTTGTGAACCTGTATCAATTAAGCATTGTATCGATTCGTTATTAATTTTAACTGTAATTTCCGGTAACGTAGGCAAATCCCTACCTATACTATCTTTCTCGTTATATTCATTTTCCTCAAATATAGAAGAAAATCCATAGTCCCTTATATTCGTAGTGAATTCAGGACTTTGCTGAAATTTTTTACACTCTCCTAAATGACAGCTAATATTTTGAAAAATCGAATCTGAAACAATTTCCTCACTCGTGTCACTGTCATAATAACCTATACCATATTTATTTGTTTTACTTATGGCAAAGATTGGGATTGTTAAATTTCCTTCTCGGTTTCCTAAAGCGTTCCCGGGTATCCAACCCATATCTAACATTATCTTTAAACTTAAATTACAACAGACGACTCCTTGTCCTACCGCCAAACCTGGAGTCTGGGATTCGACGGTGTTTAGTTTTCCTTTTCTTTGTTCGACGCCGATCCTTCAAGGTCGATGACATTTCCCGATTTCTTTTCGGAAATCCAAGAATTTCCATATCCTTTGCGAATATTTTCTAACGTTGCCGAGGCTCTAACCGATTTAGGTTTCTCGATCTGTGGAATAGTAATGGATTTTTGTGCTGATGTAATGTCATCAGTTGCCATGTCCATACCAGCAAGGAACTCTACAGCCGATTCAGCCCCGCCGCATCCTTTCAAAATCCACATTCTGCGAATATCTTGTGGAAATTGCTGTATGATCTCATTCACCAATTCAGGCTCATCATAGTTAGGTAGCATTTTTGCTTCATCAAATAATTCGATAAAGTGGTTCAACATTGTTTTTGATGTTGTTGAATTCCATTTTCCATTGGTGACTTTCCTCTTAATACGCAGTTGTTCATCTTTGCCCCAATATTGTTTCAGAAAATCTGCCTTAAAATCTTCAAAGGTTTTCCACTTTTTCTGAAAGATTCGGGCCCATTTTCTTGCTGTGCCAGTTAGGCAATCTATTATTGCCTTTGTGTCATTTTTTTGTGATTTTATTTTGTACAAATACGTCTCCAAATCTTCAAGAAAAGTAACTGGGTGTATATTAGTCCCGTCAAAGTTTGGTTTAATGGGGCTTTGCACCATGATAACATTATTATCAGGAATCACAGGTGTCTGCACATCAGAGACGTCTCCGCTTGATGATCGTGTGCTGCGCTCCAACGTATCCAGCCGTTCCATGATAGGAGCAACTGAAGAAGCAATGACGTCACGTAATGTGGTCATCGACGTAACCGATGAAAAAGGTTCTTCGTCTTGATTGGAAGCCGGTGCTTTACGTTTCCTCGACGTCATTTTAAACGTTTTTTTTTTTTTTTGTCCACTGATTAAATCACTCACTAATTTCTAATTAAGTCACTTGTTTACGTCTTTCACGCACTTGATATTGTTTGATTATTCACCGTGGCCTTCACAGTTAGCACAAACAAATTGAAATATAAACCGTTAAAATAGGTTACTTTTATATGAATATAAAAAAAAACACGATACATTATGTGTCGTTAAAACCATAACATTATAAATAATGAATATAATACTAAGTCGAAAAACTAATAGAGTCATACATAACATTCGTAAAATAAGATATAACGTTTCTATTTCTTTTTGTATAAAATAATACGTAGAATATTAACTATCCATTACAAACGCCCTCAATTTCCTTAGACCAATAAAGATCAATATTAAAATTATTAAGAACATAATAATCAAAAATAATATGCATATTCATTGACTGCGACGAACAGTCATTTATGTAGTAAGATACAATTAAAACACAAAAATAATTTAGGCATTCATAAAAAAAAACAAATAGTAGCTCAACAACGCAATAATAACTCAGATACACAATCAAGTAATTAAATCAATTCAATTCAATTTAATTTTTAATGACTTGAATCGGCGGTCACGGCACCACTGTAGAAAGACTTAACTGACCCTACCTAAATTAAATATAATTTAATACGTTATCGAAAACATTGGCCATCAATAAATTTTGTGATCGTCTAGTTCAAACAATACGAATAGGACCCTTTACGTTGTGTTAAAATCATAATGAAAATAAACCGTTAAAATAATAACTCTTGAATTGTGATATAATAAAAACACAATTAACGCAATTAATAAAAAGCCGTTAATAAAACAAGTCTGAAATAAATGTCAATACTTAAAATCAATATTTCAAAATAATGACCGAAGATAAGTTTTATCGCCCGCATTTTTTATCAAGTGATAAAAATCATAGTAATCCGCAATGATTAATTCAATCCGCAATAAAACAATAATGAAGAATTAAATCAGAATAATCTGCATTCGTCAAAACAATAATAATCTAACTACATAAGTGAACATGCGACTCACCCGATTCAGCAACAGCTCGAACAAAGATAATTGATTCAATTAATTAATTACAATATGTGAATTATTATTAATAAATAAAAAAAATACAAACATGTTTCATTTAAAACTAACTAAAATTATACTATGATAATATATGCTCCAACACGATGCATAACAACGACGACCTGTAAAAACCAGACTACAAGGGGACCTTAGGAATTCAGACCTTTAGGTCTTAAAAGGGGACCTAATCCTATGTTATATCTTTGACATTGAGGGGGCTCCCTACACCCTACACCCCCTACCATCCAGCAAATCCGTCATGAACAACCTATCTATCCCTTAACTACACAGTTCAAACCATCCCTCCTATTTATTCATTCCTCATCAATCTCTCGTACTATTTTTTTAATAGAAAGTACTTTACGCAGAATGCCAAATAACTAGTTTTATTTATTTTATTTAAAGTTACGCTAAGCTTTACGCGCTGCTGAATTTACGCTTCCCTAATCCGTCATGCAGCCGCGGTATTTGTGACAAAGTTAGTGATTGTTGTCGATTATGTACAAGGTAATCTGAATATCATTTATATGCTATAACACACTCTGTACTGCAAACTCCTTAAAATGCGACGCAGAGCTCTCTGCCTTCACACACGACATCAGACGTCAGGGGTTAGCTTATGTCGAGAGATTACGCCCCAGAGAATGCAGAGATTATGTTACAGACATATGAACGACTCAGGCCTTGCTTGAGTACCTAACGTGTAGTGTAACGGCTCCTAACTTCTAAAGAACTGACCCGTCAGATTCTTTAGGTAAGAGCCTGATTCAGCTCCAGTAATCCCAGGACCTATTGTCAGCCAAGATACCTTCTGCCGAGTGTACCTAAATGTGTGTATGCAAATTGACTAATCATGTGGTGTGTCAGCTAGTGTGTGTTAGTGTGTGTGTGGTGTGTACGAGAGAGTGTGCTCATTATACCAGGCTATGCCATGGAATACAATGGTTGTGTGTAATAGTTTTTTTTTTGTTGTAAGTTCACTATCTTGTCACAAATAATAGGATCAAAAGCAATCAAATGTTTGACACTGCAACGCCCTCAAAATGTTGAAAAGAGTTAATAAAAATATTAGATGTGTGTGTTAATAACTCTCTCCTGAAAATCAAGTACTTTGCAATGTCAACACTTAATTCATGCAAGTTTAATTTAAAAATAATGTTCATGAAAATAAAACTACTATTTTAAATGCACTTTCATTCCATGACGTAATAAAGATATAATGTGTATAAAGAATTTAATGTCGACCCTAGTGGTCCCTAATAAATCTTCTCTGGAACGCTCCATCAGCTCAATTGATATGCAGAAACGATCTAACATAGCCAATAATGTATGATGCCATGAAAAACAACAACGATTTCTTTAAACTGCTTGCAGAACTCTAGATCAGTGAAATGCCCGTCGAGATGACCTAAAAATATGAAGGAACAACCTTAATACCTATCATTTGTAATACATAATAATTTTATTGTACTACCTGTTACACTGACTCTATTAACAATTATAATTTACACTTAATAAATTAAAAATAATAATAATTAAACACTTAGAGTCATTACACATATCGTTCATTGTCAATTTTCACTATAACTACGTATTTCCCTACAATAAAACTACTTAATTGTTCACTACAAAAGTCAGAATGTCTTTGTATAAATAACACATAAACACTGAATTAATGGACCACTAATTTATAATTAAAACCGCGAACGCGCACACATAATTTTAAATAAATATCAATTATTTAATTAATCTTAAAGGAGATTCTATCGGACTGATTTTCGACCTGTCGCTAGGCGTCCCGTAACTCGACTGCCCTGAATTTTTAAACAATATCTCACGTGAATTTACTTGCATATTCAAATGTAGTAATTACCTTATATTTCATATTAAGATACGTCATTTTGGCTTCCAAATTATTAATAATTTTAACTAATGAGCGTATGTGTTATATTATCAACGCTTAACATAGGCTCTTTTGTCTTTAAAGACCTTGTATTTTTGTCAAGTGGGCACCTAGCAATGCAGCAATGTGAGAACAAATTGGCACTTCAACTTAACCACTTAAACTCAGCCATAAAGTATGAGATTTATTGACACAGTGTTTACGTTAATATATTTTAAACAAAGCTTGTCGTGGGAACATTTTTTTAGGCATGTGTATTAAATAATATGAATAAGTATATAAGACAATAATCGGGTACTGTAACCATTGTGGTTACAGAGCCTGGGAACGCATGGTGCGCACAGTAAAATCAGCCCTGCGAGCTGTACTAAAGGAACGCGCACCACGCCCGGAAACACTCTCAACCTTGCTAGCTGAGGTGGAAGCCCTCGTAAACAGTCGCCCAATCACTTACGTAACGACAGCCCCGGATTTCCCGGAAGCTCTCACGCCAAATCATTTTTTAATTGGATCGTCATCTAATGGACCAGCCTTTGGTAGGTATAACAATGAAGATCTCCAGCTAAAACGGCAATGGCGGATAGCTCAACGTCTCACAGACATGTTTTGGTCACGTTGGCTTAAAGAATATTTGCCTACACTGCTTCCGCGACAGAAATGGACGCGCGAGAATCGTTCTTTACGGGTAGGAGATTTCGTTCTTTTAGTGGAACCTAACTTAGAGCGAGGCTCTTGGCGGCACGGTGTAGTGAGTGCGACACTCCCCGCGGCTGACGGGCGCATCCGCGTGGTGGACGTGCGCACTCGCACGGGCACCCTGCGACGACCAGTTACACGCGTCGCCTTGCTTGCACCAGAGATGTCTCGTGATGACTAGTCATCACTAGGGGGTGGGATTGTAGGCGACGCAAATGTTTAGAATAAGTACATAGGTAGTTATTGTAGTATAGTTTCTAATTTATATTAACTTTTGGTACTTGTAACGCCATCTAGTGTGACATATGAACATTAAAGATATATAAAACGCTAGTGGGTAGCGAGCACAAGTCATGCACCGACAGTATACCGTTACAGTTAGTAGTACGTTTCCAAAAACTATATTCGCCGCGTTGGCTACTCGCTCGCACTATCGTTTAGCCTTATTTTTCCTAAATTACGTGTTTTCTTTGCTCCGTCCCCTACAGGTAGGCAGGACGTAATAAATAAATTTCCGTTTCGTTGTCGGTCTACCCACAAATTTCGGACTTTGGCTTATTGTGCATAATGATACGACTCTCGAGTTGGATTTTGATCGTCGCCGCGTTGGTGAGCACACGTTCCCGGGGCGACGACGGGCAGAACGTCATTGAACACGTGACATTGGCGAAATCATCATAAATTTGATGGAAGCCATTTTTTAAAGAATTAAATTGAATTGACTCTCGAGTTAGTTTAGTTTAGCTAACGTCCGGGTGTTTACATATTCAAAATATGCAGAAACGAAGGCTTAAGTATTTATCAATACGCGAGCGCGATTCACTTCTGTGTACAAAAACACGAACTTTATGATAATTTTTGTTGATTTACGCTTTACGCTATTTACGCTCCAATAAGAAGCTACGGGCCTTTGGCCTTACGTGGGACGGCTTCTGTGCTTGACTCGCCTCTTACCTTCGGGCTTTCGGCCCTCAAGTTCGCTTATAAGACACTCGGGGCTAGTACCTAAATGTCGACTTTGGCTCGCCCTTCGGACCTTCCACCCTCAGGCTCGAACAGCGAGCGCGCTCCAAGGAGAAGCTTCGTACCTTCGGCCCTACGCGATACGCCTTCTGACCTCGTATGCCTAACCCCTCACCATCGGAGCTTCGGCCCTCAGGCAGCCCCCGACGGATTTTTCGGGGCTTGTAAATAAACTCTCAACCAATTAACCGTACTGAAAAAAACAAGAGGTCTTTATGTACTTTTTTCATTCAATTGAAAGAGACAGCCTTTGTTTTTCGCTCACGACAAAACGGGATGCAACCCTCTCCGAGAATGGCTTTTTAGACAAGACTCGTTAAATATCTGACTGTGTGCAAGTTTATTAAATTTCCTCTTGTCAGTACCTAGATGAGGTAAAATACCATCATACTCGTATTAATTTAATCGTGTCTTAATAATGCGTTGTTTTAGTAGGCTGAGGAAAAAAAGGGAAATATAGACTCGACTTTGGATTTATTTTCTATCGAGAAAATTTTAAGCAATCATGTTTCGCTATTGTCAGTACCACAATCATATAGTCAAGAATCATTTATCAGAAAATCAGCCCCTACTGTTTGCCAGTCTGGGCAGGACAGCGTTTCAAAGTCTCCAAATTTCTCAGTGTAGCGCCTTAATTATTTAATTATAAATAAAATAAAATAAATAAAATAATTATTTTTCAATTAGCTACATCCGTCGGGGGTATTTTCAAATTTTTTAATTTTGTTTTTATTAGTATAGGTAGGTATTTTGACCGTAGGTGTATCAAACTTAGGCGAATCGTCCATTAGGGATTTTGAACAGTAGGTATTTCGTTAATTAGGTTTTTTGAACGTAGGTATTTCAAACTTCGGTCATTTAAACTCTAGGTTAAATAACTGTTAGGTATTTCGTACATAGGTATTTTGACAATAGGTATATCAATTTTAGGTATTTTAATATGTACCCGGTCAAAGTCAGCGTCAAATATACATATACATTTTTCGCCTTGTTAATGGAATAAGGTGAAAAATTGTAAACAATATATTTGATCTCAACTGTGCTTGAACATGATGCTGCCACCACACTTCGTCGTATGCGTGCAAACATTCGTGCTGCATCTCTTTCTTTAATATCGCAAAAGAAAGGGAGGAAAATACGCAACGCGACACGCATAGCGAAGTGTGGTGCCGGGGTGACATTCACAGAAATTATCTCCACAATGGACTCGTGTATCGGTCGGCTTCTGTCAGTCAAGTGGTCCGTGATAATGTTGTCTGGCCTGTTTTTTTAGGTTTTTACGATATCACTCCATTTTATTGTTTAGTTATAAGAAGTTGTTACTTAGCATGGATGAGTGCTTGCAATGGAAATGTACTCTGATTTTGATTATGGTGATGTGTCACGGGATTCAAAGTGGAGAAGTGAAGCCAAATATAGTTTACATATTAGCAGATGACTTGGTATGTATGTAATAAGCAAACGACAGGAACAATGTAAGAGTAGCTTGTGTATAATTCTCTTATTTCTATATCATACATCTGTATGATATCGAAATCACCGATCAAAAATCAACGTATATGGTGTATCTACACTATTCTACACCATATACGTTGATTTTTAATCGGTGATCAGCAAAGAATATAGAAAGCTAAGAACGCTAACTCTTTGGAAGTATCATAGCAGGTCAGAAAGCACTAGCGAGATGACGCTACCAGGCTGAAAATGAAAAACGTATTGTTGATTTCGCCAAAATGTTGCATTTTAACATTCTAAATCGACATATTTAGACATTATAAAGCATAAAATATAATTTGATACAGTGTGTCACAATATAACACGAAAATAATAAAATAAAAAATAGCCCTTTTCTAACAGTTGATTTGCTTCAACTGATCGTACGTTTTTGTGAACTACATGGCCAAGTGTCTGTATTGTATTCCGGCAGATGGCGCAAATTTTAACAATCATGTAATGAAGTTGCCAGACTATTGAAAAAGGGTAAACTTCTGGGATAAACTACATTCATGATGAAAGAATAAATTGCGTTTAGATTTACGTTATTAATAGTGTAACTTATTTTTCTCAAAAATAGTATGTAATGTTCTCATAACATCTGTGAAGACAGTATCCGAAAGTGGGTCATCCTGGACAGTTGGCAGAAGTGTCCAGGAACTAACACCTACTGTCCAGGAAGTAAGTATGTAAATCCCATTACATATCATAAGTTAGGAGCTGGCGGCGCTCGCGTCCAGCCCGGCGGCGCGCGCCCGCCCGGCGCCAGCCCGGCGCGTGCCGCGAGCGCGCCAGCGCACAGAACGATCGAGGCGGAATTGTCGAAAATTATTTAAATACTGTTATTCATACAACTTGTTTTATTTTTGAGAAAAGCACTATACAAGCTTCGACCGTAAGTGCCATCCTGGCCTCGTATTATAGCCGGACCTCGCCTTCGGCTCGGCCGGCTAACTCATACACGTCCAGGATGGCTTACTTACTGGTCTCTGCAGTAATGTACTATTACTTAGAAGTGGTTACTATTCCAAGATATTCCTATTTGTGTTATACTTTAACTATGAATTTAAATAATACTAAACTTGTTTGTTTGTTCTATTACTTTTATGTATGAATTGGCATGTATGTATGTCCGTCCGTATGTCACAATCAATTTAGTCTGAGAAGTAAGTATGGTATGAGTAGTACAATTATGAAATTTGGTAGGACATTATATTATGAACCACTGCAAAGGTGATGTAAAAGTACGAAAAAATTATATATTAGGGGGCACTCCACATAATTTCAAATATTACAATGCACATTGTCGTGTTGAATATTTATCGATTAACAAGATTTCGATCCAAGTCAATTATTGGTGAAATATTAGCTGTCAAAGTCGTAAATAAATAAAAATTGTTTTTTTAAAAAGTGTGCCCATTAATTAATACTTTCAACGATTTTTGGTTTGAACAAGATGGATGTAAGGGTGTTTGAGAACTGTCTTGCTCAAATAAAAGGACGTAAGTGCCGTAAGGCCCCTATGAAGATACGACTTTTTTTGATTCAAGTTGTTGGATAGTGTGCTTTAAAAGCGGAGGTGAGACGTATTTACGGGATTGGTTTTTGGAATAGGTTTGGGCATGGACGCGTAAGTACGCGATCCCGTCCGCGCGTCTTTTAGCGTATCGAGTACGACGACTCTGAAGACTCGAAACGTCTAAGGGTCTTAATGTTCCGCGCTATTCGTATTCGGTCGGGGTCGGTTTAGCGCGTCTTTGGACCTAGTCTTTGGATCTAATCTTTTTGTGGACGCGTACTCGCAAAACTCAGTACGCGTTTTGCCTAGTACGTCTCACCTCTAAAGCGGATTAAATTTGACATTTAATTTGAAGTTTAAGCCAAAAAATTTTTTTTGCGAAAAATTGTCATTATACTCGATTTCGACTAATTCAGGGGTAAGAATTTCAAATTTGACATTTATTTTGAATTTTAAGCCAAATATTTTTTTTTTTGCGAAAAAACGTCATTATACTCGATTTCGACTAATTCAGGGGTAAGGATTTCAAATCTGACATTTATTTTGAATTTTAAGCCAAAAAAAGATTTTATTGCGTAAAATCGTCATTATACTCGATTTCGACTAATTCAGGGGTAAGGATTTCAAATTTGACATTTATTTTGAATTTTGAGCCAAAAAATTTTTTTTTTTGTGAAGATCGTCATTATACTTGATTTCGACTAATTCAGGGATAAGGATTTCAAATTTGACATTGATTTTGAATTTTAAGCCAGAAAAATATTTTTTTGCGTTAATTCGTCATTATACTCGATTTCGACTAATTCAGGGGTAAGGATTTCAAATTTGACATTTATTTTGAATTTTGAGCCAAAAAATTTTTTTTTTGTGAAGATCGTCATTATACTTGATTTCGACTAATTCAGGGATAAGGATTTCAAATTTGACATTTATTTTGAATTTTAAGCCAGAAAAATATTTTTTTGCGTTAATTCGTCATTATACTCGATTTCGACTAATGCAGGAGTAAGCATTTCAGATTTTATATTTATTTTGAATTTTAATGACGTTTTTTTAAAAACATTTTTTACTTAAAAATCAAATAAATATAAAATTTGAAATCAGAGTATAATGACATTAATGACGTTTTTTCGCAACAAAAAAAATTTTTTGGCTTAAAATTCAAAATAAATGTCAAATTTGAAAGCTTTACTCCTGAATTAGTTGAAATCAAGTATAATGACGATTTTTTGAAAAAAAATAAATTTTTTATTGCTTAAAATTCAAAATAAATGTCAGATTTGAAATCCTTATCCCTGAATAAGTCGAAATCGAGTATAATGTGTATTTACATGTTTATCTTTTAGTCACCCTAACCCTAGTATATAAGTAGTTATGTAAAGACATGCTAACAAACTATGGATCGTTTTGGTCTGCAATAAAGATGATTGATTGAATTATAGTGACGTTTATTCGCAAAAAAAAACTTTTTTTGGCTTAAATTTCAAAATAAATGTCAAATTTGAAATTCTTACCCCTGAATTAGTCGAAATCGAGTATAATGACTATTTTTCGCAAAAAAAAAATTTTTGGCTTAAAATTCAAAATAAATGTCAAATTTGAAATCCTTACCCCTGAATTAGTTGAAATCGAGTATAATGACGATTTTTCGCAAAAAAATATTTTTTTTGCTTTAAATTCAATATAAATGTCAGATTTGAAATCCTTATCCCTGAATTAGTTGAAATCCAGTATAATGACGATTTTTTGAAAAAATACATTTTTTTTTTGCTTAAAATTCAAAATAAATGTCAGATTTGAAATCCTTATCCCTGAATAAGTCGAAATTGAGTATAATGTGTATTGACATGTTTATCTTTTAGTCACCCTAACCCTAGTATATAAGTAGTTATGTAAGACATGCTAACAAACTATGGATCGTTTTGGTCTGCAATAAAGATGATTGATTGAATTATAGCGACGTTTTTTCGCAAAAAAAAAAACTTTTTTTGGCTTTAAATTCAAAATAAATGTCAAATTTGAAATCCTTACCCCTGAATTAGCTGAAATCGAGTATAATGACGATTTTTCGCAAAAAAATATTTTTTTGGCTTAAAATTCAAAATAAATGTCAAATTTGAAATTCTTACCCCTGAATTAGTCGAAATCGAGTATAATGACAATTTTTCTAAAAAAAAAATTTTTTGGCTTAAAATTCAAAATAAATGTCAAATTTGAAATCCTTACCCCTGAATTAGTTGTAATCGAGTATAATGACGATTTTTCGCAAAAAAAAATTTTTTTTTTCTTTAAATTTAAAATAAATGTCAGATTTGACATCCTTATCCTTGAATTAGTCAAAATCGAGTAAAATGACGTTTTTGCGCAAAAAAAAAACTTTTTTGGCTTAAAATTCAAAATAAATGTCAAATTTGAAACTCTTACCCCTGAATTAGTCGAAATCGAGTATAATGACAATTTTTCGCAAAAAAAATTTTTTTTGGCTTAAACTTCAAATTAAATGTCAAATTTGAAATCCTTACCCCTGAATTAGTCGAAATCCAATATAATGACGACTTTCCGCAATTTTTTTTTATTTACTTAAAATTCAAAGTAAATATAAAATTTGAAATCCTTATCCCTGAATTAGTCGACATAGAGTATAATTCGGATCGGTTCGGGTCGGTTTTCGCAAAAAAAATTAGGAGGAAATTTAAACTATTATTTACTTGATTACCTAGTAGTTATTATAATTTTAATATTTCCTTACATTACATTGTTTGAGAAAAGCACTATACAAGCCTCGGCCGGAACAGGGATTGCAGGACTCGTTTTATCCGGCCTCGTCTACGACTCGGCCGTCTACACCACAACAGTCGTCCAGCAATCCCTTACTTCACGGCCTCTGCAGTAATGTACTATTAGGGCCAATTTTTTTGGCGTTGTAGTTTTTTTTATTTCTTAGAATTGCATGAAAATTGGTATGTTGGAAGAGCTCCTGATTTTGTACAAGTAAAAAAAATATGACAACAAGGCGTCAAAAAAATTTTTTTCCCATCCATTTTTTCCACTGAGTTACGAAAATCTCATACGTTTTGTCACTCAATGGAAAAAAATTGTGGGACAGTGTAGGAAATCGCGCACATATTGTTCAGAATCAGGAGCTCTCCCAACCTACCAATTTTCATGCAATTCTAAGAAATAAAAAAAAACTACAACGCCAAAAAAATTGGCCCATTAATGAATGCTAGGTAATTACTCGTAGGTACTCGTATCGTAGTATCTAAAGTAATTTCTCAAAAATGGGGGAAATACGACAAAAAAATAATTAAGATTTGAAAAACATAACCTTAAAACGTCAAAAACATCATGCTTTCCCGCCGTTTATTTTTTTTTAACAGAATCTCAAGTGTATTTTTCCGCCGAAAAACGCAAATTATTCGAGACATAAAAAAACGTCGCGTTTCTAACAGAAAAATACGAGCTGAATTGGCTGAATACGACCTGTGCCTCCTTTTATATGACAGTTTCTACTTTTTAAAAAGTTCATAACTCGACAAATAATAGTACATTACTTACCAAGGGCGATAAAACAAAGAATGTCTCAGATCGCAGGTATTTTACGCCCGAGCCGAAGGCAAGGGCGATAAATATGCGATCTGAGGCTTTCTTTATTATCGCCCGTGGTAAGTACAAAATTTTATGTCACCCCTGGCCAGGAAGTGGGATTTTTCGCGCGCGGAGCGTGCGATAATGGCCACTTTATGACCAGGTGTGACATAAAGGAATTTATATGTAACACTGCAGGCCGACTGCAACGTCTGCAACTCGCCTGCAATGCTTTTTACTTTTTAATTTGGATCTGACCTTAAACTATACACTTTACCTTCCAATATGTAGCGACTAAAGTCCAGTTTGCGGGCCATTTTTGAGAAAAGTAATATGCGTATTGCGCGCGTAAACATATAAATGTGGAATGAATTAGACGACCGCAACGCGTGCGCGGCAGGCGGGAGGCGAGGTACCGCTCGCTTAGTTCCCGTTCCCGTGCGTGCGGCGCCTCTTGGTAGTTATGAATTTCGCGCCTTTTTTAATGTTTATTCTGTTAAAACACAATCTATACATGTCTTACTTTTTGTAATATGACTGCATAACCTTTTTATATTTGTAGACTTATCTAATTACATACTAATTATAATTAGGTACTTATATTAGATCATTCACGACGAAAAATGCACGCTTATGATTTTAAAATTGTGGCTTGACTATTAATTAATTAATTTAGAATTATCGAAAGCTTCAGGTCGATAATTCGGTCCCACTACATACCTAACTTATATTGGTACTTTTGGTACTCGTATAGTGTACTCGTGTCGTGAGTACATGAGGCTTTCTAGCAAATAAATTTTAAAGAAAGCTATGTCACAAAGGACCAGCTAAAGGAAGATATTCTTAAGCTCACACCCGCAGTACAAGACCCGTCATCAATTCCTAGCCGTTTCCGCAGCATAATAAATGTAAACACAAGGCGTGGCGGATATGTAGATAGCGGGCCGCAAGGCTTTGGTGGCCGCTGCTGGTTTGTCGCAGCTTGATACGTCTTCAAATGAGAGTATAAGGTACAGTAAGAGTCAATCAGTGTCTCCTAAGCAAAACAGTGTTCAAACCGTCCATACTCCCAATGAGAAAAATGAGAATTTATGTCATAGTAAAATGCATGCATCGTCTCCCAAGCAAAAGTGCGAAGATTCCGTATGTGCGAAGTACCCGCCAAGTGCCAAATCATGCAATAATACGTGTAATGTAACGAGCGCACAGCTGTTAGCGGGCGATGTGACCGTGAAGTCGGCGCCGCGGAGTGATAACATAACCGGTCTTGAGAGCGCGGCGGCGGACCATCAGCTGGTCACAATGCAGCCTACAATAATAGAAACAAATAACAAGGCCAGTGAAAATGACTTGCCGATCAGGGGACGATTATTTAGCGACGTACTTAAAACTAGTGACGATTTTATCTTAGTGCAAAATAAAAAGCGTAGAAATAAGAACAATTATCGCTATAGCAGTCAAACCGGCTGCGGAACCCAAAATGACAGCAAATTTAGGGCGGCGGAGCCAAAAGTTCCAATATTTATCACAAATGTACACAAGGAGGCGTCAGTGAAGGATATCGCGGATTATATACGTGAAAAAACACAGGAGAGCGTGTCCTTGGACAAAATAAGAAGTAGAAACGATGAAGGACACAACGCTTTCAAGTTCTTTGTGCCAGAACGGAAGCTCTCAATATTTTTAGACGAATCGTTATGGCCGCGTGACATTATCTTTCGTCGCTTTGTGCATTTTAAAAATCGTATGAATAGGGGCGGCAATTCCCCGACAGACGGCGTTAACTTCATAAGAAATGGCGGAGGATAACATATACAAATTCGTCAGTTTCAACTGCAAAAGCGTAAAACGTTCTATAACGGACGTACAGCAACTATGTAAAACATCTGACATAATTTGTTTACAAGAAACTTGGTTGATGAGTCATGACATAACAGTCCTTGATACTATCGACTTGAACTTTGGATATACAGGAACGTCTGCGGTGGATACTGCCACGGGGATGCTGCGTGGAAGACCATATGGTGGAGTAGCCCTGCTGTGGAATAAAAGTGTGTTTCGTAACGTGTCAGTCGTGAATTGTGCTAACTCGCGAATATGTGCCATTAAAATAGCTATGGACCAAAGGTCGTTTTTGGTATTGAGTGTGTACCTACCTACGGACAAAGCGGACAACCTTGCGGATTTCACGGATTGCCTGGGTACAGTAAGTGCTATAATAGACAGTAATGATACGGACTCTGTATACATACTTGGAGATTTTAATGCGCACCCAGGCGGTTTATTTTACAAAGAACTATCGTGTTTTTGTGATGAACAGGACTGGATATGTGTGGATGTAAACAAGTTGGGTCTGCAGTCTGGTACGTATACATTTGTAAGTGATGCTCATGGTTCGGTAAGCTGGTTAGATCACTGTCTAACTAGCAAGTCGGCTATGGATTCGATTGCAAGTGTATACGTAAGTTATGACGTTGTTTGGTCAGATCACTTTCCACTGGTAGTCGAATGTAACTTACAAGTAATTAAGCCAAAAATATTGGCTAGGAATGTAACTCCAATCAATAAAACTCTGTGGGGTGAGAGAAAACCCGAGCAAGTTGACATGTATAATAAAGAATGTAATGCTAAATTAAAACTAATTGATTTTCCGCTGGAGTTGCAACAATGTTGTGATCATATGTGTACAGATGTTAGTCATAGAAAGGTAATAGACAAATACTATTGGGATATCATACACGCACTAACAGAATCAGCTATTGTTAGTAGTAAGGTGAATACTCGTAGTACGATGAAGAAAAAACCTGTAATTGGTTGGAATAGGCATGTGAGCGATGCTCACGCGACGGCCCGGTTAAAATTTGAGCTTTGGTTGTGGCACGCGAAGCCCAAAGTAGGGCCAGTGTTTGAAGAAATGCGTGAAAGCAAGAGAATTTTTAGATCGCGTTTAAGGTGGTGTCAGAAAAATGAGGAACAAATTAAATTTGACATTCTCGCTAAACATCACTCTGGGCGAGACTTTAAGAGTTTCTGGAAGGCAACAAACAAGCTAAACTGCAAGCCCGGTTGTCCCGTAAGTGTAGACGGTATTCATGAAAATAAATGCATTGCTGACATGTTTAAGACCTATTTCCAAGTAGACTCACCACTGGGATCATCTCAGTCAATGGCAGTGTCAGGGCCTGAACCGCGTGATCAGGAGATGACCACTAAGTTTAGGGCAAAAGATGTTGCCGAAGCTATTAAATGTATGAAACGGGGTAAATCTCCTGGTCACGACGGCCTTAGCATTGAACACCTCCAACATGCCGGCACGCATCTGCCAAGAGTTCTGGCGATGCTGTACACCTTCTGTTTAGGGCACTCGTACCTGCCGTCGGACATGATGAAGACTGTGGTGGTACCGATAGTAAAAAACAAAACCGGTGACATCAGCGATAAAACCAACTACAGGCCTATCTCGCTGGCTACCATAACAGCCAAGGTGTTTGACAGTATGCTTAAGGTGACGTGAGCTTAGAGAACAGAGTTTTTGAAGCCTTTTAACGCGTTTGTAGATGAAGATATGGTTTTCAAAAAATATGCACATAAATTTTGAGACCTTTCTGTAGTACAAACATCGATTCAAAACATGATTACGCAACTTTCGCTGAATAAAAAAAAATCGCGAACTTGCGTCTAAACCACACCTTTAAATAGTTATAACTATTTTTGCACATTAGCTATCAACATGAAAACTATATCAATAAATGCGTAATGTGGAACTCATCGATTACTTTTTCTTAACTAAAATAAAATAAAAAAATAGTAATAAGATAATACTCATTTCTGCAAACTCGTTCGTACGCGACCGGCGCGGCCGCCCGTCCAGTGCTCAGCGAGCTGCGTTCGAGGTAGGATCTGTGCCGCGCGTCAATTCAACGTCACTTGACATTTCAATATTAGAAATGGGTAATTAATAAAAGGAAACCTGCTAGACTTCGTCATCTCGAGATTGTGGGTGCCAATAGAAGGAAAACTGCACAAACTATGGTAAGTGTAATGCAATATCGTATTATAGTGGGTAAAGGTATATCAAACCTTCTTATTGGAACGCTTTGACGCTGCCAAACTAACACAGTCTATGAATAACAGTAGGACAATACTCGTGACACAACGTACAACGTAATACATTTTTTTAATAACGGTGGTATTTTGATAATCTGATATGTGATAGAGCTACTCCTGAAACGGACTGAAAATATGTCCCAGGTGCCTGAAAACGGCGGCGTCTTGGGTGAAATTTCGATCATATGATATGTGATAGAGCTACTCCTGAAACGGCCTGAAATAACATTTCAGCCTGCTAAAACGCTTCTAAGGCACTGAAATTTACGTCTGAAATTTTTGTTTCTTTCCAATGGTGCTTATCTCTGTCACTCTCTTATTTCTCGAATGTTCCGAGTATAGCTACCTCTTTTTACTACTGCTATGTCTGTCACTCTCATTTCGAATGTTCCGAGTATAGATATCTCTTTCTACTACTGCTATCTCTCTCACTCTCTTCTCGAATGTTTCGAGTATAGCTATCTCTCTCTACTACTTCTATCTCTGTCACTCTCTTCTCGAATGTACAAATACAAACATTTATTCTGCAAATAGGCCACAAGGGCACTTTCACATGTCATAATGTTAATGTAAAATTTAATAAAGTCTGACAATATAAGCATATGATAGATTTTTCATTAGAAAATATTAATTTACAATTTAAGAAATATATCAATAAGAATTCAATAAATTTTTCATGTCAAAATATTAATTATCTATTACAAATATTACAATAATAGTAAAGTTGAGAGATGTTCCGAGTATAGCTATCTCTCTCACTCTCTTCTCGAATGTTTCGAGTATAGCTATCTCTCTCTACTACTGCTATCTCTCTCACTCTCTTCTCGAATGTTTCGAGTATAGCTATATCGTTCTACTACTGCTATCTCTGTCCTGCTGTATCCTGCTGGAAATTTCGCCATATACTGATATCAGATATAAGGGATCCTGAAACCGCCTGAAAACGGGTTTTCAAGCTATAGGCATAGGTACCGAAGGTTCTAGAATGTTCGCGATCGAAGTTTCTAGAAAAAAGAAGAAGAAGAAGTCTAGAAAGTCTGTATGGAGTCTTCATCTTCACCCTTCGAGCATGTTCTAGAAGGATTTCGAACGCCCTGGAAAGTTCTGGAAAATATGACGGTCTCGCTCTAACAATGCTGTCCTTGTCGCACTGTTCGAGGGCATTAGCATTATTGGAATGTACTACACATACAGTCTATCCCTTTCACACTTATCGTCTGTCTCTTTTACTCCTATTGAAAATTTAAAATTTACCCCATTTTTACCACCTACTTCCACCCACCGCCACCAAACTCCCTTACTTGCAAGTGCACACCAAGGGCCTTCTACCACTGCAATGCAACCATGAAAAGGTGGCAGTTGGTGATCATGGAGAAAAGGCCGGACATACCCACTAACACTCTCCTTTTATATATATATATTGATTTAAATTTTCACGTTTTATATTGTAGAAATTATTAATGTTTTCAATTTCAATTTTATTAGTGGACTGCTAGGTGTCGGTACGGAACCCTTCGCTGTGCGTGATCCGACACGCACTTGGCCGGTTTTAAAACTGCGTACCAGGCCTCTTTCAAGCGTGTGCGCGCAATAATTCAGTGTTT
This sequence comes from Cenopis cana, assembly GCA_951800055.1. Classification (NCBI taxonomy): domain Eukaryota; kingdom Metazoa; phylum Arthropoda; class Insecta; order Lepidoptera; family Tortricidae; genus Cenopis; species Cenopis cana. The sequence continues at coordinate 280,740 of CATOHG010000030.1, forward strand.
TGTAAATGTTATTGGTATATATACAGGTTGGATTTTCTTTTTGGGTCAGTGAGGGCAGCTAGTAGCTACCAGATCCCGTGCTGCTACGCGAAAATGGTCTTAGAAGACCTTCCCTCGAATTAAAATTAATGAAAATTGGCGTTTACAGATTTTGGACAAACATACAAAGTACGAGAAAAAGATCATTTTTGATAAACTTTTTTTTTGATGCCAATCGATCCGATTCCTATCCAGGACCCAAAGTTTGTACGGGACCAAAAAAAAATCCGACAAGAAAAGCCGCAAATCGAGGAAAACGCCTATTTCAAAATCAAAATCGAAGGAAGTTCTTCTAAGACCATTTTCACGTAGCCGGACGGGATCTGGTAGCTGCCCTCACTGACCCAAAAAAAATCCACCCTGTATATCAAGGGTGACCCGCCTCGTGGCTCATATTGAATTATGATAAGTACAATACTTATTAATAAATAGATTATATTTTTCTATGTGTGGATATTTTAATTTCACAAGACTTTTATTGTAATAAATTATGCAAAAACAATATTGAGACATACTTCGCAAGGAACAATAACTTCGTTTTGTTTTTCAAGTAGATGATCAAACACACATGTATGTAAATCAACTCAATTTGACAATTATATCATAACATAAGGGTGAAAAAAATAAAAAAGTCTATTTTATTACAATCCACGATGTGTTGTCATTGTGTCAAAATATTTAATTACGGTGTATGAAAGTAGGTATGTAAAAATGACGAGTTGCCATTCGCATTGTTTCGATTATACTGAACTATTGACATATACATCAGAATAATGGCGCCGTCTTGACAATGGTCATTAATCATTATATTGTTTACCCGTTCAGTTGTAGTGACTAAGAGTTGTACTACTGGCTATACACTATACTGTGACATGTCGGTATCGGCAGCGAGCCCGGTGGCAAGCGGCTAACCCCGCGCCTGCTCCCCTCAAGCCACGCACCTCACCCCCTCGAAAGCAGCTAAGCGCTGAGCTCACGTCGCCTTAACACCCACATTGAAAAATATATAAAATTGCACGATAATCAATTCGGTTTTAGACCGGGATTATCTACCGAAGGTGCAATTCTGGGTCTTAAGCATACTGTCAAGTACTACACAGAGCGAAAAACGAATGTATATGCGTGCTACCTAGACCTTTCAAAGGCGTTCGATATGGTCAATTACGACATCCTCTGGCAGAAACTTCACGATACTGGCATGCCAGTTAGATATGAGCGCCGATGGGCAATTGGCCGGCGGCGGCGCGCCGATCAAAATTGATCGGCGGCGGCAGCGTCGGCGGCGTGACCTTGTAAAAACCTCAGGTTCAAAACAAAAATTCGTTTTTTTTCCTTATTTGATGTCGTACACGCCTGTCAACGTCGTTTTTACTGTCAGGATGACAAACACGCCTATTGATATCGATGTTCTACGTTTTATTCCGTCCTAGTCGATTACGCATGGTGGGTTACATATTGTGTATAAGGACTAGGTATGCTCTGCTGTATATGTAGGTAACATCTAAGTGGCAATGAAAACAGCAAGTATATTGCTGCCTGCGGGAAACTTCGCGTCAAGGTGGTCCAGTCACATGACAAAGCTGTAAAATATGATATTTGTATGTAAACATGAAAATTCTGCTCAAACTCTTGGATGCCTCCGAAACGTGGTGTTTCTAACGCAAACACACTCGTATAATATATACTTCTAGGATTTATCTCAAATACTAGGAGCGGCATTATGCCCGTATTAGATAGCGGACCCCATGCATCCTTCAGGATGCAACTGTACTGGGATAACGCTAGGAGGATGATGATGATGACTAGGAACGGCATTATGCCCATCTTTTGGTGAACCACGAATACATCGAACCGTGTCAGAAACAAGCAAGTTCTTGAATATAAACTTTCGTGAGACATGTTATAATTTTATTTTACTAAACGACAATTAATACCGTTTTAACCGTTTAGTAAAGTAAAAGCATGTTCTTCACTAAACCAAACTAATTTCAACGGCATTGAAGATTATTTAATACGCAGTAGTCGCGTGGACTCTGCTAACTACAGGCCCATTTCGGTCACATCCATTCACTGCAAGATTACGGAGTGTTCTGACTGAACAGCAGGCTCTTTGGCGTATCTAGAATCAAATGATCTCCTCAGTGACCTAAAATACGGCTTTCGTCACAATCGGTCCACTGGGGATCTTCTAGCGTACAACACACACACCTGGAATAAGGCCATAGAGATAAAATACGAAGAAGCCCTAGCGGTTTCTCTCGATTTCACAATGGCCTCACTCCAGGTGTGTTATTGCTTTGACATGGTCTGGCACAACGGTCTCTAATCAAACTTTCTTCGTATGGTCTGCCTGCTGGTTGTTGTGCTTGGATTGGATATCGGATTTCCTGAGGTATAGAATCTATTGGAGTGGTAATTGATGGCTGCTCGTCTGATCCGATGGCTATTAATGACGTTGTCCCCCATGGGTCAGTGCTTTCTGCGACTCTTTCTGCTGTGCGCCCGGTATCTTTGGGTATGCAGACTTCAGTACTGTTGTAGAAGTTCAAAGTTCAAATATTTATTCGTGATAAAAAAGGACAAACACAATTATATACTATAAAACCGTGTCACGAAATGGACCCAACTCAGCATAATGCCGGCATTGCAGCCGGCGCTGGTCTTCCGTAGGGCCCATTTGGTGATGGCACGGCGGGTAACACTACACGGATAAAAACAAAACTATGAGCACACACAGTAATAAATTGTAACAAAAACGAAAGAACATTGAATATAAAACAATAATAATAATTTGCACAGACGCACCGACTAGTAGTAGGTCTCGTGTGTGTAGGCCTTAAGTTTGCATTGAACATGAACGCAGCCTACCACTAGCGACAGTGGAAAAGATGGCAACAAAGAAAAAAAAAAAACTTAAACGTCAAATGCACGTCAATCAATCTTTACGTGTTTGCTGATTTGACACTTACAGCTAAATGACTTTTTAATAATATTTGGGTTTACAATTACAGAAATTAGAATTAAAGTGGGATATAACAGAATGCCTACGTGCAATTACTTACTTTCTATGAACTATTTACTATTTTAACAAAGGGGCATATAGACATGGCAATGCAAGTGGGACTTAAACTAGTGGTGAGTACCTCATCAAATGCAGCTAGTTTCTAGACACAGATTTTCCTGCTTGCGCTGGTGATCGTGCATGATTTTTTTAAGATTCATTTTAAAACTATGTACGTTTTGCAGGCTCCTGATAGGCGGCGGGATATTATTCCAAATCTTGGAAGCCGCGTAACGAAAACTGCCACGGAAAGCTGCGGTAGCATGTCGGGGCACTATCAAGTGTGTTACGCACTGCCGACTTCGACGAGCTGTTTGGAAGGACAGCTTATCGACGAGATATACTGGAGTCTTGTGTTTCATAACCCCAAAAAGCAGACTGGCCATATGAAGCTTTCGACGGTGCCGCATTTTCAAGATATTGTGTTTGTTTAAGAATGGCGTCACATGGGCCCTCAACGGAATGTTAAAACAAAAACGAGCACATGCATTCTGGACACGCTGGATAAGATTCTTAGTCTTTGCAAGGAGCCGTGGTCCAACAACTGCATCCACATAGTTAAGCCTGGATAAAACTAATGACTCCACAAGCTGTATACGCAGTGTTTCACTTAGAAAGGGCCTAATTCTATACAGGATTTTGAGTTTATAGAAGCAGCTTCTGACACTATTGGCTGTATGCTTTTCGAAGCGAAGGTCCGTGTCCATTAAAAGGCCTAGGTTGCGTGCTTCATGCACGCGCTCTATGGGTTCACCCATAAGAGTGACATTTACAGTGGGACTAATACTAGATAACTGTTGCCTACTCCCAAAGATCAGGTATTTTGTTTTGTTAGGGTTTAGGAGAAGGCAATTTTCTGTGGCCCAGGTGGTAATGTTTGCGAGATCCACATTAAGCTTCTCAATGGCGCTGTCTATGTCAGATGGCTTACAGGAGATGTACACCTGTATGTCATCTGCATAGACGTGATACCTACAGTGTGTGATGCGGGACTTTATATCGGCTGAATATAAAATAAATAGGATTGGTCCGATAACTGATCCCTGCGGTACTCCTCTAGTCACATTGGCTTGGTTTGAAGCACATGTGGATCCATCGCTTTGCTTTATTTTTACATATTGACACCGGTTATAGAGGTAGCTGTTGAAGAGAACTACATATCCACTGCACGAACCAGTATGACCAGAATTCGGACTAATGGGAAGTTATGATTATGCCTGTGAACCTTTCTCTCTTCGATTAGAGCGATGCCAGTCCAGTCTGGTTAGGTTCAATGCCACAAAAACTCAGACGTGTCTAATTTCCGCGAAAAAGAGGCAAAAGAGACCCCTACTTTCCGAGATGTAATCGTGCCTATTACCGGCTTTTCGGCGTAACATTGTTTTTGACTCTCAGCTTTGGCAAATATATAAGTAAAGTAAAGTAAGTAAGTAATCTAGAACATCGGCACAAAGTTGCCAGTCTGTCGGATTTTGTTTAGAATCGCTCATTAAGGATCCCTTTTGTGCATTTTTGGTACTGAATACTAAAATAAATAACGCTATATAACCGTAAAATATCAAATTCCAAACTAGTTTGCCGATCGATGATATAAGTGTGTAAAAGCAAAGAATATAGAAAGCTAAGAACGCTTACTCATTGGAAGTATCATAGCAGGTCAGAAAGCACTAGCGAGATGACGCTACCAGGCTGAAAATGAAAAACGTATTGTTGATTTCGCCAAAATGTTGCATTTTAACATTCTAAATCGACATATTTAGACATTATAAAGCATAAAATATAATTTGATACAGTGTGTCACAATATAACACGAAAATAATAAAATAAAAAATAGCCCTTTTCTAACAGTTGATTTGCTTCAACTGATCGTAAGTTTTTGTGAACTACATGGCCAAGTGTCTGTATTGTATTCCGGCAGATGGCGCAAATTTTAACAATCATGTAATGAAGTTGCCAGGCTATTGAAAAAGGGTAAACTTCTGGGATAAACTACATTCATGATGAAAGAATAAATTGCGTTTAGATTTACGTTTTACTTAGAAGTGGTTACTATTCCAAGATATTCCTATTTGTGTTATACTTTAACTATGAATTTAAATAATACTTATTTATTTATTTATCGTATGGCATTTATTTTCGAACCGTGAGATCTTCGAGAAGACAGTACGGTTGCCAGTTTTTGTTGCACTTTTAGAACCACCCAGGGGTCACGTGTAGGGTAGCGGTAGGTACTTTCCCTACGGACGTGGTGCAACTTCGACCCCCCTTTGTCAAGTGAGTGGGTAACTTGACTATTAGAAGTTTTCAAGCCGCCCGAAGGCCTCCAACTTGGCTTAACGACTGCTGCCATAGACAGCAACCGGGATCAACGGCTTAACGTGCCTTCCAAAGCACGGGAGCGCTCAGATAGTAACCACTCAAAGCGGTCACCCATCCATGTACTGACCGCGGCCCACGTTGCTTAACTTTGAATAACGCTTGCGGCACGCAGGCGCCGCTGGGCCACGAGCGCTCCAATAATACTAAACTTGTTTGTTTGTTCTATTACTTTTATGTATGAATTGGCAACACTGGTGAATGACACATACCAGCCACTCCAGCCAGTGGTGGATCAAATATATTATAGCTGTAACAGACGATCGAACCTGGTGCGCTCCGCACCGCGACCTTGGTCCGCTCCGTACCATATTCGATAGTGTGTACAGCGGTCCGCCGGACAATATTATTATTTTGTCCGGCGGACCGCTGTACACACTATCGAATACGGTACGGAGCGGACCAAGGTCGCGGTGCGGAGCGCACCAGGTTCGATCGTCTGTTACAGCTATTATATTAGTTTTTAGGGTTCCGTAGCCATCATGGCTAAAACAGAAACCTTATATTATAATTTCATCATGTCTGTCTGTCCATCCGTATGTCACAATCAATTTAGTCTGAGAAGTAAGTATGAGTAGTACAATTATGAAATTTGGTAGGACATTATATTATGAACCACTACAAAGGTGATGTAAAAGTACGAAAAAATTATATATTAGGGGGCACTCCACATAATTTCAAATATTACAATGCACATTGTCGTGTTGAATATTTATCGATTAACCTTTAAAAATGAAATAGAGGTTACTAAACAAGATTTCGATCCAAGTCAATTATTGGTGAAATATTAGCTGTCAAAGTCGTAAATAAATAAAAATTGTTTATCTACACACATATCATAAATCCTCTAATATGCGTTCGGAAACCGTAGAAAATGACTCTCATTTCAACATTCAATGAATTTATGGCAATTTTCTTATCTGTGGCTAAGGCTACAGCAGTAATAAAATATTTCATTTTAATCTCATATATGATTTTAAAATATTACGTCAAACAAAACTGTCAAAATTTAAATGTCAAAGTTGACATGTCCCTATTCTAGTATCACTGAAAATTCAAATTCAGTCGATGCGAAATGTCAGCTCGATGTTTTTTTAGTATATATCGCACGAAATTTGAGCTAGAACGACATGATCACATCAGAATAAGGACTCTTTACTTTTTAAAATAACATTCAGGTATCGGTTGCCAGTTCTGATTTCGATATTTCCGCAACCGTGTGTTAGAAAAAGACACATAACTATTCTAATTTTGATTTATAAAATACATTTCGAGCATTATCTATTAATTTATAGTCGAATTTGTCAAAACGGATGTAACAGTATGGCCACTGACTTGATTCTAGCGATAGTAGTTTTCAATAGAAACTTCCGACGTGACCATTATAAACATTATTGCTCGAATAAGTGTTAATAAGTAGACTAAGTATGTAGTTATTGTTATATGTTTTTATAAGATTATTTCACTAAATATTTGCTATGTAAAACCTATTTTAAAAGTAACTAGTTAAATACGGAACGTGATTGTTGCGCGCCATCTAAGATGGCGCCTATTATCATTACCGGCGTTTTTGGTGTGACTTCATGTACAAGTTGTTGAGCGAATTAAACTATATCTCGTGTATTTTAGGTGTTTTAATATTTCAGAAGTGACAACGGACTACTTAATCGCCCAGTATAAAGGTTTAGTATTATATTAACGTCGTTGTGGTCGGTAAGTGCTAATTTGTTATTGGAAGTAAACAAATATTTTCGCCGTCGCCGAGCCGGTCTTACTTTCGTAAACATGTCTGTTTTATTTTATTCTGTGCTTATGTCGAAGTTATTTGGTATTATTCACGGTTGTCTGAATGTAACCGATGTACTATAAACTATTAAGTGTTGTGTGTACAATTAAATTGATAATTTGAGCATTAATCATATAATAACCTGCAATTGCTAAAAGTGACACTAAAATTTAATTTCATGTGCTCTGCCTGCCCATTTTGGGAATGCAGGTGTTAGATAAGTAACATAAATTAAGGTGATTCTTACCATTTCACGTTGTTTTGTAATTTTGTACTAATTTTATTTTTCTATACACAGTTTATAATGACAGATATCGAAGTACCCTCAATAAACATCACGTGATCACAGCTGCCAGATTACAAATGGTATTTATTTAGACCCATTATTATATTGGATTTATTAAATTGTTATTCATTTACTTAAAATCATGTTTGAATTATTTAGGCTTAATGGTTCAATAAAATGTGTAACAATAAATTATTATTGTAACCGGATATGCCATAAATACGTTTGCTTACCCCGCCACGAAGCAAGTGGTGGGGACGACGCGAGACGTGTATAAAAGCAGGGGTCTGGCAGTTGTGAGGCACTTTTTGATGGGCGGCCAACGAGTTAAGTTAAGTACTCTGATTGTATTATTATCATGTTTGCTTTGATTTTTAATAAAAATGTGTTTCAAACGTCTACAGGTTAAAGAATTGCCATTACGTTGTAGATTAGTGAAAACCCTTTAAATTAATAATACCTATGTTTATTAGAACTCTGCTTTGGTTTTTCTTTTGACATGAAATACCTATGACACGTAATGGTCTTTCTTTACAATTATTGCTGTAATGGCTATCTTATATATATTTAATAAGTAATAATGCTTTCTGGCTGAAACTAAAACACCTTCTAATATAACCATTATATTAAGTAGCTTTTATTTAATACCTATTGCTTGAATATTGAATAAATCTGTGTTAATTTTAATGCTGGTTTACTTGCTTGTCTCCTAAATTCCCGTTAGCTAATCTATAGTATAGTATATAAAGAGATAAAGGATCACTTGCCTAATTAATACGCATAATCATAATCTATTCAGCTCTCTTATAAACAGTATATCCACATCTGCTAGGTAGATTAACCTCTCTTCAAAATAGAGTGAGTGCAGACTAGTGTTGTGAACTAAATAGTAAAATAAATTACATATCAGAAGTGGAGATACGGCCCAAAATTAACGTTTTTTTTTATTTGTATTTTTTTTAACATCTCTTACTATCAATTTCAGGATGGGCGATAAAACTGTTCAAGAACTGCTCAAAGCGATTCGTGACGCTGTCACCACTACAAAACGTAATCAAAAGGATGACGACATTGCGCTGCCATTATTCGACCCCGAGAAGAATGACTGCGGCGCTGTTAGCTGGTGTGACAGCATTGAAGTTCTGGCTGAGGAATTCGACTGGAGCAGCATCAAAACCGCTGCCAAAGCCGGTAAGGCTCTTAAAGGATCTGCCTTAAAATGGTTCGAATCCTGGGAACCATCTGAGGGCAGGTCCTGGGAGAATTTTCGTTCAGACATTATAAATGTTTATCCCGAAAAGAGAAATTTGTCCGAAAGATTAAGCAAAGCTGTACTATACTCGTCTGATACTGCTGATTCATACTGTGAATATGCAAGAGAAAAATTAAGATTGTTGCGTAATACTAAAATTGCTTTTACTGAGGTTCAATTGGTTGAGATAATTTGCGGTGGTATAAGCGACGTTGATGTTAGGATGGCGTCTTTAAACAACGGGACAACCACACCTTCTGCCCTAATAACCCTGCTATCGACATATGTAAAAGCCAAAAAACGACCTGTTGACCATAATAAAGATCTCGGTACTCCGGGACCCAGTGGAGCTAAGCGATCCAAATTTAGTAGTGAAAAGAAATGCTTCACTTGTAACAAAATGGGCCACGTTCAGGCTGAGTGTTTCCGAAATAAACAAGCACAAATAACAAGCCCTGCTCCACAGGTTCCCAGATCTACCGATTACCGGGCAAAAGTCTGTACATATTGTAAAAAACTGGGGCACACTGAGGCAGTTTGCTATCATAAACAGCGATCAGAGTCTAATAACACGGCCTCAATAACTATTGCTCCAACTAAAGAGGTTAATTTTTTAGACAAGCCGAACTAACCCTTACGCGGGTTGTCATTAACGATTACGTGATCGACTCTCTTGTAGATACAGGAGCAAGCTGTAGCTTAATCAAAGAGTCTGTGGCAAGAAAATTAGGATGTCATCTTACTCCAGTATCTATATATATTAACGGTATAGGGCAAAGCCAGGTACATATATTTGCTATGATCAATGTAATAGTTAGATTTGACGATGTCTGCATAGAACTTGATATTCATGTTGCTAGGGATTGCGACGTTCGATATGACCTTTTAATAGGCAGAGACGCGATAAAGTATCCTGACATAGAGATTGTTACTGATTTATCTGGTTCTCGATTAATAAGGAAACCTGTATCAGTTAAAACAGAAGTCAATTTAGCCACTTCAGTGTCTGATTTATGCGAACTAACGCCTCGGATAGAACATTTAGATAATCATTTACAGGAACAAGTGAAACAAATTTTTCAGAAATACCCTTCTGTTTTGACTGAGATAGGTACCGTGAAAACAGGCGAATTAAATTTACGACTAAAAAAGAATGACATTGTTCATTATCGTCCGTACCGATTGGCTCCGATAGAGAGGGAGAAGGTTGACCATATAATACAAGATCTTCTAGAAAAGGGCGTCATTCGTGAAAGCGAATCCCCTTTTGCTAGTCCTGTCATTTTAGTAAAGAAAAAAGATGGCAGTGATCGCCTATGTGTTGATTATCGGGCATTAAACAAAAATTTAGAAAAGGACAGATACCCGCTCCCTCTTATCGAAGACCAAATAGATAAGCTAGGCAAGGCTAAATACTTCATTTCCATCGACATGAAGAACGGGTTTCATCAAATACCAGTGGCCTCGGATTCAATCAAATATACAGCCTTTGTTACCCCCTCTGGTCATTATGAATTTGTTAAAATGCCTTTCGGAATTTGTAATGGGCCTTCTGTATTTCAAAGAGCTATTTCTAAAGCAGTTCAACATCTCAAATTTCTTTTGGTGTATATTGATGACATTCTCATTCCTTTTTCAACTATAGAAGAAGGCCTAGGGTATTTGGATGAGACTATTAAGGCCCTTTCATGTGCGGGATTTACGGTCAACTTAAAAAAATGTAAATTTTTCGTTGATAACATCGAATATTTAGGGAGGAATATATCCTCGGACGGAGTTAGACCGAGCGAGAATAAAACTGATGCATTAATTAACTCTCCTGTCCCTCGTAACGTCAAGCAGGTTCGTCAGTTTATGGGTTTAGCGAGCTATTTTCGCAAATTCATACCGAACTTTGCTGCTCGAACCGCTTGTATCACTAAGCTTACTAAGGTCAACCAAAAATGGGAATGGGGAAAGGAACAGGATTTGGCAAGGGATTATGTAATAAAGCACTTGTCCAGTAGGCCGCTGTTAACTGTATTTGATCCAAAGCTGCCTACAGAACTATATACAGACGCTAGTTCTATAGGTTATGGCGCTATTCTGATACAAAAAGTTAATAACAACAAAAACGTAGTAGCTTACTTTAGTAAAAGAACAACTCCTGCTGAATCTCGGTATTGTTCATATGATTTGGAAACTTTGGCAATCTACAACGCATTGAAACATTTTCGAGTATACCTGTTGGGCATAAAATTCCAAATTATTACCGATTGTAATTCAATTAAATCAACTATGAGTAAAAGAGATCTTTCTCCCCGTGTTGCCCGTTGGTGGACATATATGCAGGATTTTGATTTTGAAATTACATATAAAAAAGGTACTTATATTGGACATGTTGATTTTCTGAGCCGCAATCCAGTTCAAGACCCTGTTCCTTATACTAAACTCCATAATATGCCCTTCAACCAGCAACCTCATTGTGATGCTCAACGTGTAATGCGTGTTGTTAATTTAATCGAACAGCCTGAATCCTGGTTACAAACTGCTCAAGAAAATGACCCTGAAACTCAAAACATAATTGAAAAAGTGTTATCTGGTGACCTAGATGCAACCAGATACTTGTTTCGCGAAAATTTACTGCATTATTGCATCCAACCTGACCAACCTAAATTGTATGTTCCAAGACAATACAGATTTAATCTAATGAAACTATTTCATGACGATAATTGTCACGTTGGATTTTACAAAACATTAGCGAAGATTCGCGAACATTTTTGGTTCCCTCAAATGTCAGCGTATGTAAAAAAATATCTTAAACACTGTCTGACTTGCATTGAACGTAAGGGCCCCTCTGGTCCAAAACAAGGATACTTACATCCTATTTCTAAAACTCCTATTCCGTTTCACACCGTCCACTTAGATTGCACCGGGCCATTCCCGCGAACTAATGAAGGATATCGATACATTCTTCTTCTAATAGATGGATTTACAAAGTTCTGCTTGTTGAAACCTCTCAAAAGTCTTAAGTCTCAGGATTTAGTGCCGCTTATTCGAGATATAGTTACAACAGTTCGGGCTCCCACCAATGTTATCACTGATCAAGGTACAAATTTTAGTTCCCATCAAATTAGATCATTATTTCAAGACTTGCATATTGAGCATCACATGATTGCTACTGGAACACCTAGGGGCAATGGACAGGTCGAAAGATATGTAGGGACAGTCATTAATATGTTAAATGCCACATGTAATGGATCGTCAGATTGGCCGAGCTCTTTGTGGAAAGTCCAACAGTCTGCAAATACCACCATACAAAAATCTACGGGTTTCACACCGGTTCGTTTACTCATTGGCTGCAATGCAAATATTCCGAGTGTACAAGCTCAATTAAATGATATCAACGTATCTGAGATAAACACTGATGTTAGAGCAGACCGTGAATTAGCCCACCAACGATTATGTTTAGAAGCTCAGAAATTTAAATCCCGGTTCGATAGTGTTAGGCGAGATAATCAAGATTACCAAGTAGGAAATATTGTCTACGTAAATCAAGACCACAGGCGTTGCGACAAACTTAGCCCTAGGTATAAAGGGCCGTACGAAATAATGTCTCTTGAGGCTAATGATAGGTATGGACTTAGAGGACTAGGTAACTTGAGAAATATGATAGTTGCCAAAGACAAATTGAGACTATGGCCAGGTGAATGGATAGATGAAAACGCTACGGAAAATCCAGAGCCACTTTGATGATTTGATTGAAATCAAAACTATTCGAATTTACATATTTTTATGAAATGTTTTTTTATGAATTGTATTTTTAATTATATTTTCTTATGAAGTGTATTTTGTCTATTTAAAGCCATAATACCTTCTTGATTGATTTACACCCAATATGTAAATTATTTGAATGATATATACTCAATGTCTTTCATGATCTAATGAATATTGCTACCGAGCCTCACTTGATGTTAGAAGTGAAACAGTAGCGATGGATACTAGTTACTTTGCTACCGAGCCTCACTTGATGTTAGAAGTGAAACAGTAGCATTAGGTATAAATGATAATATAGTGATCAATACAGATGTAATGCTGATTATGATTATTACAATGACAATAACCATGAGAACTAGCAATAACAATGAGCAATGTAAATTATTTAAAAAAAAAGAATGTATATTATATGTATTATGTATGTGGTACTTCGAGAACGAAGTACCTGTCAGTATGGCCGTGTTAGATAAGTAACATAAATTAAGGTGATTCTTACCATTTCACGTTGTTTTGTAATTTTGTACTAATTTTATTTTTCTATACACAGTTTATAATGACAGATATCGAAGTACCCTCAATAAACATCACGTGATCACAGCTGCCAGATTACAAATGGTATTTATTTAGACCCATTATTATATTGGATTTATTAAATTGTTATTCATTTACTTAAAATCATGTTTGAATTATTTAGGCTTAATGGTTCAATAAAATGTGTAACAATAAATTATTATTGTAACCGGATATGCCATAAATACGTTTGCTTACCCCGCCACGAAGCAAGTGGTGGGGACGACGCGAGACGTGTATAAAAGCAGGGGTCTGGCAGTTGTGAGGCACTTTTTGATGGGCGGCCAACGAGTTAAGTTAAGTACTCTGATTGTATTATTATCATGTTTGCTTTGATTTTTAATAAAAATGTGTTTCAAACGTCTACAGGTTAAAGAATTGCCATTACGTTGTAGATTAGTGAAAACCCTTTAAATTAATAATACCTATGTTTATTAGAACTCTGCTTTGGTTTTTCTTTTGACATGAAATACCTATGACACGTAATGGTCTTTCTTTACAATTATTGCTGTAATGGCTATCTTATATATATTTAATAAGTAATAATGCTTTCTGGCTGAAACTAAAACACCTTCTAATATAACCATTATATTAAGTAGCTTTTATTTAATACCTATTGCTTGAATATTGAATAAATCTGTGTTAATTTTAATGCTGGTTTACTTGCTTGTCTCCTAAATTCCCGTTAGCTAATCTATAGTATAGTATATAAAGAGATAAAGGATCACTTGCCTAATTAATACGCATAATCATAATCTATTCAGCTCTCTTATAAACAGTATATCCACATCTGCTAGGTAGATTAACCTCTCTTCAAAATAGAGTGAGTGCAGACTAGTGTTGTGAACTAAATAGTAAAATAAATTACATACAGGCGTGGATTCGTGTATGTATGTGTACTTATACAATAAAAAGTAAATCAAGAACTGCTTAGTTAGTTCATATCTTATTTGTACTCTTATGTCGTTAAGAGTAAGGTTCAATTTTATATGGCGTACGTGTTGCACTAATACTACACATAAAAACACAGAATATACGTGGAAGAAATAGCCGGGTCTAATCATTTGGTGAGAATTTCGGAACTATGCTGTAATTTATGTATGTTAACATGCTTTTATTCAACTTGCAATGTATGTATGTAGTATGTACCCATGGGTTTTCGGGTGGAATCTTGCAACAAAGTTTTGAAGCGGATGTCTTCAACCCAAACCTATTGAGCTGAAATTTTGTATAGGTACAGATTTGGTTTAGATGCAATATTAAGGAAAGAAGGTGAAGGTGGCCGTGGAGACTACTCCTATTTCCTAAACTACACTGGATGAACTGGTGGTGTTTCTTGGGCTCATTGGAGCTGTCTCCGCGAGTGGTTGATAAGATAACCGTGGAGAAAAGAAAATACTGTCGACTGTACAAGCTTGATATATTATAACGTACATGTAATGTATGCATTTATATTTTCCAAATATAAATATTTCATGTGTATTAATTTCGGTCTTTACACCTGCTTAGATACTTAGTTGATTTAAAAAAAAAAATTGGGCTCTGTGCCGGAATGTCAGAGTGATCCGAAGCCTACAGACTCTGTTTCATCGCTCACAAAAGTCAGGGTCAACATACCTATTCTTTGTTTGAAGGGGCGTAGTGGCAGGCACTTTTGAGTCGTCAGTCACATATATTGCATACTTCGAATTTGGTTATTCAGAGTAATTTATTGATGTAGTTGTAATTTAAAAAAAAAAGTTGAATTGCTGTGGTGCATGACAAAGAGAGTACAATAAATTAACAAAAGGATTCTGGAATAAGGCCTGATATTCCAGAGAGGATGTCAAATTAATCTAATGGCATAGTTATGAAGACAATCATTAAGATGTGATGTCATAAGTAAAAAAATATTGAATGTATTTCAACCACAAGTGTACCGATGCTGTTTTATCATTTGTGTAGTTGATAGTACTATAATATGCTTTCAATGTGAGTTCACGCTTGACATAATTTTTGAATTTATGAAGAGATAAATGGGCTATGTTTCCTGGTAATTTATTATATAACTTTACACAATTACCTACCCATGAATGATTCTCTTACTTTTTGGAACCAAGTGGTGGGCACTGCAAGTTTATATTTGTCTGTAGTATTAATATTATGTAGGTATGTCATAGTTCTCCCTAAAATTTACAATAGTTTTGTGTACACATACACAGTATTACCATAGAAGTACTGACAGTGCCTTTCTCACATTTAAAATGAGGTGAGGTGCCGGTTTAAACATGATATCTGTCAGCAGCAAAAACAAGTTGTATAATATTGCTGGGTTTCCCCACTGCATATGATATTTGTAGCATTGGGCAGTTTTAATTGGTGAATGCCCAGTCAGATTGATCTAAACTCTAAATTGGACCACAGCACAGCAGAATTTTAAGATTTTAGATCCAGAGAATTGCCATATCATGACAACCTACTTGATATTCATTAATGCTCATAATTTGACCTGCAAAGTGTCGCTACACACAGTGTATATATGGATATCCTCTAATAAATGCACCGGTATACTTGGAAAATGTTCCAACAATAACTTGAGTTTGTTTGGGTGACTTGGATGCATTCGCTTAGGTTTGACTTATAATAGTGCTTATTATATTAATGCATTCACAGCGGTGAGACGTTAAACAGGGACAACATTACAAACAGTAGTTATTTCTTGTAATGATGAAAATAATCAAGTTTCACTCGTGTTTGACACGCAGAGTAGCACATAACCACAGACCTAGGCATGGCTTACACAGCCATGCAGATATTGATTTTCGGTGGAATGTTTCTTTCTTGATCCTCATATAAGGTAATAAGAAAATGGATCAGCATTCCAACGTGATAATCATCATAGGCGATAATTTCGATCGATTAACTATCAATGTCATTATTTGTCATGTTTGACTTCTGTCAAATCAAAACTGTTTATGAAGAAGGCTAATTACACAAATATTAAATTTAGTTGAAAATGAAAATGAAAATGAAAAAATGAAAAAATCTTTATTTGCTGTAAAATATGGTACAATATGGTGTTGGTTGTTACATATTCCTGTACTATTACATATTTTGCTAGACATTAGCATGCAAATGTGATTGGGTATGATAGAAGTTACATAGTATATTAAGTTTCAAAAAATTCTTCTAATTTATAAAACACTCTCCCTTTGAGCCATTGATGAAGCTGTGTTTTAAACTGTTTGAGAGGTAAAGGTTTTATACATTCTGGAGTGGCATTATATATTTTCATACACATGTAATAACTGTTTTTCATGAAGAGGGCACTATTTGGTATGAAATCGAGTACAAGTTTATTGGGAAATCTAGTATTTCTGTGGTATACGTCTTTAGCAGTCTTAAATAGTGTTGGGTGTTTTTTAACAAATACAGCAGCCTCAAAAATATAAACACAAGGTAGTGTCAATATACCATGCTTTATAAATAAAGGTTTGCACGATTCCCATGGGGATATGCCACACATTGCCCTTAAACATTTTTTTTGTGCTATAAATGCTCTTTGGATGTCAGAGGAATTTCCCCATATAAGGAGTCCATATCTCAATATCGACGAAACATATCCGTGATACGCTATCAAAATCGTATTCCAAGCGGAGATGTTACGAAGTCGCCTTAAAACATATACAAATTTCATAAGTTTATTGCAAACTCGATTGTTCACTCTTTGCTCCAACATTATAAATACAACTTAATTTTTAATTAACAAGGAATTTTGCATAACGATGGTATAAATGTACATCCTATTTTTATTGAATTAACGAAAAGTACTACGTTATATTTCATTCCACTACAAATTACAGATAGATTCGTATAGTAGAAATTAGTTAAAATGTCCGATATTTTATAAAACTTGTCATTGGACTTTGAAGCTTCTCGCTTGGACAGTAAGGTCGCTTCTTGAACGGCCTAATTCGATACAACTCGGGCAGTTCAAATAATTATAACTTATGAGTAAGTATAAACGCTCCATTTGATACAAAATTTGACCATTCGACGTAAACGTGTAAGATGTATGAAATCCTGCGGCGCTTACAACCTTTTTGTCAAGGCATGAGCATTGAAATTAGTGCTTCATGTCGCGAGGCGCGAGTGAGATGCGTGAAGTTAGGCACGAGTTGCGAGTGAGTTCGTCGTATCTGATTAGTATGGCTGGCACATGATGGCAACGTCGGTTTGTCGGCGTGTCCCGGCGGGCTATCCGTCACTCTCTAACAGCCCCAACCAGAAAGAGACGCGTGGCTCGAGATAGGTCGGGATACTCTCGAGTGCAAAATATGCTACGGGCGCAGATATGAAGTGTGACTCTTTTGAAGCGCGAGGTGTTACATTAATTGACTGAAATAAGTATGACGAATGAAGTGCCTCAAGAGTGAGTAAATCAACACTACTCACAATCAATAAAACTACAAGCACCACCTTCTCCAGCCATTAGGCATACAAATGTATCAAGTCAAAATGGAGTATGCAGTTTGTTATAGTCAATGTTACTCAACATATACTTAAAGCTAGGATTACAAATCTTAATCCAAATGATTCTAATATGCGTTGCGTTTAATGAGAAATCCCGATCCATGAAAGCGGAGGTTTAGGGTTGGCCTGAACAGTGAACCATATTCTATTCGCTATCAGTGGCGGAGCGGTCACACGACTCGATTCCCGCCGGCTTGCCTAATTTTCAGCCAGTCCAGTTCTTTTACTACGGCTCATGAAGAATATAAAAGCATAATTATTTCCGGCTTACCTAAGAATATTTATGACGCACTGCCACTATTCGCTACCTAAATTAAAAGGACTCGAAAAGAAATGGTACGACGGTCTCAACTCTGTCAAGTTTAGTTGGAAGGAGTGGCAGCCAAAAGCTACAAAAAAAAGCATTCCCTGAAAACCAGGATTTCGCAGATCAGTTGGTAGAAATGTTACATCGTAAGAGCAGACGCAATGAAACTAGTGAAATATTATTATGATAAAATAATGCTGTTTAATCGGCGTCAGCTTAAGGCCGTGTATTACCACTTTTGAGTTTTTAAAAACCATCTGAGACATAGAATATAGTGTCTTAAAATAAAAAAATATATATATTTGTGTTACATGAGGATCTTGTCTAGTCAAAATCGCAGTCAGTTACATGATTTGATGAATTTTACTCGATAGAAAATAATCGCTAATTTACCCCTTTTGGAATGTATTTTCAATACTACGGCTATATTACTGATATTTAACATTTAATTTTTGTACTCAATTAAAGATCGTAAATAGTTATAGACAAATTCGCAGGGTTTGCTTTGATAAAATGATTGGCTTAATAACTATAGCTAAATATTCACAAAACTGCGCGCAGAGCTTGCGTAGAGAGCGGGATGGTTAATTGTAAATTCACGCATGTTAGAGCGGGACAGTTGCGTTGGGGATTGCTCCCCTTAAAGATCGTCAAGCTGTAGATTGTGTCAGTCAGGGCATATATGACTATAATATTAGAATAAACGTTGAGGGTTCGCACTTCGCCGAATCTGAGGAAGTTCTCGAATATTTTAGAAATGTCTCGCATACTAATAATAACTTTGTAGCTTTCAACAACGTTAATAATACGGATAGTCGTACTTATTCGTTGCAAAGGTCTTCTGACCCAGCTGATAAATGAACAAACAAAACTAACAACAATAATACGGCAAACCGTAACGGATTCGTACCTTCGGATATCCTGCTACAACAGGGCCAGTGTCATTAAATATATAAATATCGCAAAGAAATTATGAGGTGCAAGAGGTGAAATCGCTATGGATACTTGGAAGATGATTGTCAAATATGAGTGATGATTATGGTAGAAGCGAATGGACATCTAAAGTAATGGGTTCATGAGCGTTAATTGAACCATAAATATAAATGTAGGACATATTCGCTTTGTACGGCTAGGTCTATTTAAGCTCAGCTTGACAAGAGAGGTACACGGGTATGTAATGTTGTATATTTTGAAAAGTACTCAGGTATAACCTCGTAATAGTGATAAGTACCAAAGCGAACCATACCGAGTAACAGCACTACTAGATAATGAATTATCGTTACGAAATTTGTGACGTATATGTTTTATTCGACTATAAAGTATAAAAGTGTCTATTTAGCGGAAAACAGAGTCTATATTAAAATCCGATTCCCTAATGAAAGTAAAAACAAAAAATGGTTACTATAATGACCGAACATACACAATATGAATGCATCCTACAGTCAATTTGAGATATATTCAATGTGTGTCTATTTATTTTTATTTTTGTGTACATGACCTGCTGCCTGCGCTGCTGCTGCTGCGTGCGCTGCTGGTGCGGCGTGGCAGTCCAGAGGCTGATACACCCTGCGCGTGTACGCGGCAATAAGATGCTACCTACTGCTGGCGCGGCGTGGCGGTCCAGAAGCTGAAGTCTGATTTTCTTGAGCTTGCCTGAAGCCGAAACACCCTGTGCGTGTACGCGGTAGCAAGCTTAATCTGAGGCCGATACACTCTGTGAGTGTACGCGGTAGTTACTTCATTGAGCTTGCCTGAGGCCGAAACACCCTGTGTGTGTACGCGGTAGCAAGCTCAATCTGAGGCCGATACACCCTGTGAGTGTACGCGGTAGTTACTTTATTTAAGCTTGCCTGAGGCCGAAACACCCTATTCGTGTACGCGGTAACAAGCTTAATAATACTTTGAGCTTGCCTGAGGCCGAAACACCCTGTGCGTGTACGCGGTAACAAGCTTAATAATACCTATCTGAGGCCGAAACACCCTGTGAGTGTACGCGGTATTTACTTTCCTGATACGCTGCACCCTGCGCGTGTACGCTGCATCGAGAGGTCAACACACCAGAGACTGCTGCACCCTGCGCGTGTACGCTGCATCGAGAGGTCAACTCACCAGAGACTGCTGCACCCTGCGTCTGTACGCTGCATCGAGAGGTCAATTCACCAGAGACTGCTGCACCCTGCGCGTGTACGCTGCATCGAGAGGTCAACTCACCAGAGACTGCTGCACCCTGCGCGTGTGCGCTGCATCGAGAGGTCAACTCACCAGAGACTGCTGCACCCTGCGTGTGTACGCTGCATCGAGAGGTCAATTCACCAGAGACTGCTGCACCCTGCGCGTGTACGCTGCATCGAGAGGTCAACTCGCCAGAGACTGCTGCACCCTGCGTGTGTACGCTACATCGAGAAGTCAACTCACCCGAGACTGCTGCACCCTGCGCGTGTACGCTGCATCGAGAGGTCAACTCACCAGAGACTGCTGCACCCTGCGTGTGTACGCTGCATCGAGAGGTCAACTCACCAGAGATTGCTGCACCCAGCGCGTGTACGCTGCATCAAGAGGTCAACTCACCAGAGACTGCTGCACCCTGCGCGTGTACGCTGCGTCGAGATGTCAACTCACCAGAGACTGCTGCACCCTGCACGTGTACGCTGCGTCGAGACGTCCACTCACCAGAGACTGCTGCGCCCTACGCGTAAACTGCTGCACCCTACGCGTGACTGCTGCAACGAAACGTCAACCCGCCCGAGGCTGCTACATCCCGCGCACGGACTCAGCACCGAAAAGTCGACACCAGAAGCTTATACATACAGTTAAACGAAAAGAAATGACAGCTGTGTCCCACTCTTTAGAAAGCTATATGTTCTGCCAAATACCATGTTTGTACATTGTATTAGGGGTATACATTAGGGATGTTTGTGTTTTTGTCAACTCTCACGAAGGACATTTTAGTAAAAGTAGTGAAGTGATACAGAGGCCGACAAGATCACATATCATTTCCCTTTTGTACAAAGCTCCTTGTCACAAAGATACTCGTATGTACAAAAGAAACATTGTCGATATGAGTATTGTTTTATATAATCATTTGCCTATTCAATTACGTGTACTGTCGAGACAAATATTTAAGCGTAATTTGACGAAATGGTCATTGAAAAAAAATGTTTTTACAACGTCAAGGATTATTTAGATTTGAAAAATATTTGACATAACACATAATAAATTAACGAATTACTGGTACAGAATTGACATGTTGTTATTAGTTAATAAGTTTGACATGCCATACATCATTGAAAATCAAATATCAGATTACTAAAATCAAATATTTGTACGCTTGCTTGCATGCTGAATAGGTAGACTGTGACACTACTTCAAGACCAATACGTGACTGTATCCTTACAAATAAATAATTAAAAATTTGAATTAAATCTGAATAAATAGGATAAAATATTCTTAATATTA